>JAFHBW010000144.1:0-60122 GCA_019022765.1 Westerdykella sp. P71 | reverse complement strand
CACCCCATCTGCGCACCCACCCCTCTCCGCGCTCTGAGAGGTCGCCAGCCCGACTGGCGGTGTAGAGGGGCTCTCCACCATCGCCACGCAGCACTCGCAGCTCTCGCAGCTCGGCGCAAAGCTCCCTTAAACATGCGATGAATTGGCCAATGAAGCCGTGCAGAGACAGCCGCGCTGCGGGCACAAGGGAGGCTTGCCCCGAGGATACACCAAGGTTAGATGGGATGTACCCGCCGCCTTGCCGGTTTCGCTGCTTGCGCAGCAGTTGGCAGACTTCATAGGGCGGATGCGTATGCGGCTGTGGTGTGGTTGGGGACAAATTCTGCTCGACGGGGATTGCCTCTCACGCCTCTTAACGCGTGGGAATTCCCGGCCTTGGGGGCTTGAATACGTGCAGGATCTGGACTGTTGTGTGTTGACTTGAGAACTTTTGCTTTCCATCTCATCTCCATCCGATCCATCTGAAGCTCTTCCCCACGATTCACGACTCACAACACCACGCGCCCACCTCGTCCTTCGTCATTGCCCCTCCCTCGCAAATCCAGAACATCACTATCTCTGCTGGGCTGGCCCAGGCTCGTTGTGTGCCAGACCCTGTTCGATCCCCCAATCCTCAAACCTATCAGCCATCGCAGACTGGTTGCGCTCCCGCCTCTCCCTGCCTCGTTTTGAGTAGCCGTCTAGCCTGTTTGGACTTCACGGCGTCGGCAACACACCTTTCCTCAAACACCACCCGGGCACACCCACGTCTGCGTTTTTCCCGCGCCTTGTGACCACCCCAAAGAGCCAGGGAAGTCAGAGACTGGATACACGAGGGCCCGGCTTGCTTGCTTTCTTGCTTGCTTTACTAGTTGAGGTTGTTGGAATCTCTTGCATCCGTCCATTCTCTGTCGGGACGATACGCGCCCGCAACACTCGACCCGCGAATACTGTGATACGAAGCCTCTTTCCGCTGTTCTACACACAATCCGCGGGGTCAGTCGCATACTACCCACCTGCACCGCTTCGCCCTCGCCCTCGCCCTCGATCTCCTTCCGTGGCGACCTTGTACACTTTTGTGTACGACCGTCGTAGTCCCCGCGCAACACCTCGCATCGCAGCGCATCGCACAACCGCACCTGTAATCGCACTTGTAACAGCATCGCCCCACTAACCAAGCCGCAACCGCAGTCTGCACCGCTCAAACCACTCCCCCTTCCTCCGCTAATCCTCGCGCATTCTCCTAGCGGCGCCTCATGTGCCCGTCTCCGGCCCTCCTCTGCTTGCGCGCTCCTCTCACATCATCGTCGGCTTCGGACTCGGCCTTGGAGCGAAATGCCAGACGGCCGGTCGCGCACGCGTCGCGGCGGAGAAGAAGGAGTCCATGCGCGGTTGAGAATGCGGCGGGGAAACAGAGGCGAAGTGGATGAAGGGTGCGAGAGGTGGTTTCAGAAGTGGATGGTTGGGAGGGATGGGGGGCCGCGAAATGGGAGTGATGATGGGATAATGGAAGAGAGGGGCTGGGCGGTGGGAGAGGAGCAAGGGGAGTCGATAACGGAGCTGTTGGAAGATATCTGCGGTGCGCTGGGGAGACTGGGAAGGAAAGATGAAGGGAAGTCGAGTGAAGAAGGCGCGAATACGGTATGACGACACTGGTCCTTTCATCCTTCGCCCCCGCGTTCTTCGGTCATGTACTAGTTGCTACGGTTCCTGAACTAACTCAACATTAGATCTACGAACACTCCCGTCCCATTCCCGAATTCGACTTTTCCCACCCCTCACCGCCCATCTCCTCCCCAAACCTTTGGCTCTCCGCATCTCCCAACGATGAATCCTCCCCACCATCCTATGACGACACAGTCGCCGACCTACCTCCCGACTACACCACCACAGACGCCCTTGCTATGGCTCAAGCCCCCGAATACACCCCTTTTCCCTCCTCGAACCCGTCCCTATGCTCTAGCATACCCAATTTGAGCAGCATATTGACGTCTTGTTCCTCATCATCGTTATACGTAGACGAGAAATCCTTGTTTGCGGACATTGATTTTGACTTCAGCGAAGAGGGTGTAAAATCCCACGCGAAGAAGAAGAAAAACAATGCCGCCAAGAAAACTACCACCAACAATAACTCCGCAGGCAACGGAGACAGCAAAAAAGAAGAAGAAGCACCTGCAGATGGCGGTGACAGTCCTGGTGGAGACTCCCCTGCTGATGGCGGAGGAGCAGGTGGTGGAGGTGACGACGGGGGTGACGGGAACGGTGGCGGGGACGACGATGGGTGGGATGCTTGGGGAACGGCGGGAAAGAAGAAAAAGAGCAAGAAGGAGGAGGAAGAGGAGCGGAAGAAGAAAGAGGAAGAGGAGGAAGCAGAGAGGAAGAAGAAAGAGGAGGAAGAGGCTGCTGCAACTGCAGCTGCCAGTCCGACGGCTGATCTCAGCTGGGCTGACCAGGCGGACGGAAATGGGGCGGCGGATGATTGGGGTTCATTTGCTCCGGTGGGAGGGAAGAAAAACAAGAAGAAGAAGGGGAAGGTAGGAAATCTAGGTTGCATGATTATATTCGTGCGCTGTGCTGACGTAAAGATAGGGAGCTGAGGCCGCGCCTCCTCCGCCTCCAGATCCCCCAGCAGTAGACTTGGGAACTGGATTTGACGACATCAATCTTGATGATTCGGGCGGTGCACCGAAGATTGAAATGTCTTTTGGAGACTCAGGTGGGGGCAAGTCTAGTCTGGGTGGATTAGGTGGCTGGGGTTCTGGATGGGGAAGCAAGGGCAGCACCTGGGGCTTTGACTCCACCACTGCTGCAACCGAAGCCCAGACCAGCAGCGACAACCCCTGGGGATCCCCAAAGGACAAGAAAAATTCCAAGGATGCATCCGGGTTCGACTTCAACTTCGACGCTTTCAATGGCTCAACCGCGGCCCCGCCCGTGGTAGAAGAAAAACCCGCGGAGGAAGAGGATGATGGCTGGGGTTTCAGCTTCGGGAAAAACAAGAAGAAGAAGAAGGCGGCAGAAGAACCACCTCCGCCGCCACCAGTCCCCGAACCGGAGCCTGAGAAACCTAAAGAAGATGATCCATGGGGCTCATTCTCCTTCGGTGGTACCAAAGACAAGAAGAAAAAGAAGAAAGGCGCAATCGAGGAACCACCTCTCCCTGAACCGGAACCCGTAAAGGAGGCGGAAGATGCTTGGGGCGCATGGGGAACCGTCGGATCAGGTAAGAAGAAGGGAAAGAAGGAGGAGGAAGTGCCTCCGCCGCCACCGCCACCTCCGGAACCTAGCCCACCTCCGGAAGATGATTGGACTTCATTTGGAGCTACCGGTAAGAAAAAGAAAGGTAAGAAGGGTAAGGAAGAGCCGAAGGTCGAGGAGCCCCCTCCGCCACCTGAGCCGGAGCCGGAACCGGAACCGGTCGTTGTGCCTGAGCCAGAGCCCGAGCCACCCAAGCCGGAAATTGATGAGTATGCCGGGCTTAGTAACACGCAGAAAAAGAAGTTGAAGAAGCAGAAGGAGAAGGAAGCTAAAGAGAAGGCAGAGAGGGAAGAGAAGGAAGCAAAAGAGCGAGAAGAGCAAGAAGCCAAGGAGAAGGCAGAGAGGGAAGCGCAAGAAGCCAAGGAACGCGAAGAGCAAGAGGCTAGGGAGCGAGAAGAGAAAGAAGCCGAGGAGAAGGCACGACTTGAAGAAGAGGAAAAGAAGAAAAAGGAGGAAGATATCTGGGGAGAGTCGGCTTGGGGCTCAGCTCCGACGAAGAAGAAGAAGGGAAAGAAAGGAAAGGAGGAGCCTCCTCCGCCAGCACCACCGCCACCTCCGGCTGTCCCTGAGCCAGAACCAGAGAAGAAGGAGAGCGATGATTGGGGCTTCAGTTCCATTTGGGGAGGCAAAAAGAAGAAGAAGAAGGAGCCAGAGCCAGAGCTGGTCATTGAAGACACAACGACCGTGCAAAGCCCCGATGGCGTGGAAGAGCCGAAGGCAGAGGAAGAAGATGACTGGGGCACCCCTTCCTGGGGTAAGAAAGTCAAGAAGTCATCTTCGAAAGACACCCCTGTGGAAGTCACCGATGATATCTCAGCGCCCGTTCAGAAACCTGATGAAGATGACCCTTGGGGCAGCGCACAGTTCAATATGACAAAGAAGAAGAAAGGGAAGAAGGGCTCTACTTTGGCCCCACCCCCTGTACCTACTCCTCCCGGTGAAGCTGAGATTCCAGAGCCTAAGCAGATTGAAGCGCCTCCGCCTGTGGAGGAAGACTTGAAGGTGGATGACGACCTGTGGGGCTTCAGCTCTTCGAAGAAGAAGACCGACGATGGCGGTAAACTCAGCAAGACCGCGACGAAAGACTCATCCACTTCCAAGTCCGGGACTCCGAAGGATACGTTCGAAGATCTCATTCAGCTTGATGATCCTCCTAAGGAAGAGGAGAAGAAGCCCGAGCCACCCAAGAACGAGACGAAAACCGAGAAAAAGAAACGTCTGAAGCGAGAGAAGGAGGAGGCCGCGCAGCGTGAGAAGGAAGCCGAGGAAAAGAGGAAGGAGGACGCTAAGAGAGAGAAAGAAGAAGCTAAGCAGCGCGAGAAGGAGGAAAAGGAGCGCCTTGAGCAGGAAGCTAAGGAGGCGGAGGAGGCCGCCGAGAAGGCCAGAATCGAAGCCGAAGAAGCGGAGAAAGCCAGGATCGAAGCCGAAGAGGCTGAGAGAGCCAGAATTGAGGCGGAGGAGGCTGAGAAGGCGAAGAAGGCGGCTGAGGAAGCTGAGAAGAGCTCTGGATGGGGTATCTTCGGGAAGAAGGCGAAGAAGGAGACTACGGCGCAGAAGAAGGCGAGGGAAAAGAAGGAGAAGGAGGAGAAAGAGAGGCAGGAAAAGGAGGAAGCGGACCGACTTGAGCGCGAGGCTCAAGAAGCCAGAGAGGCGGAAGAAGCGGCCGAAAAGGCCAGAATCGAAGCGGAAGAAGCCGAGAAAGCCAGGATTGAGGCTGAAGAAGCTGAAAAGGCACGGATTGAAGCCGAGGAGGCTGCAAAGAAGAAGAAGGAAGCAGAGGAGGCGGAGAAGAGCTCTGGATGGGGCATCTTTGGTGCGTCGAAGAAGTCAACAAAGAAGGAGACTACGACTCAGAAGAAAGCTCGCGAGAAGAAGGAAAAGGCAGAGCGCGAGGAGGCAGAACGACTAGAGCGGGAAGAAAAGGAGCGACTTAAACAGGAAGAAAAGGAGAGGCTCGAAAAGGAGGAACAAGAACGACTTGAGAAGGAGAAGGAGGAGCAGGAACGATTGGAGAGAGAGGCCAAAGAAGCCGAAGAAGATGCGAAGAAGAAGGAAGAGGAAAGCAACAGCATATGGGGATCTTGGGGTGGCAGCAAGAAAAAGGAAACTGCAACTCAGAAGAGGGCTCGTGAGAAGAAGGAGAAAGCTGAGCGTGAGGAGCAAGAGCGGTTAGAGCGCGAGGCCAAAGAAGCCGCAGAGGCTGCAGAGAAGGCCAAAAAGGAGGCCGAGGAAGCTGAAGCGGCCCGAATTGCTGCTGAACGGGAATTCCTCGAGACTTCTACATCTAAAAAGAAAAAGAAGAAGGGGAAGGGTGTCGTTGAAGAGCCTCCGCCTCCACCACCAGCTGATGAAGATCTTCTCGATCTGGTCAAAGATGTCCCTGCAGGCGATCTACTCGCTGAGCTAGAGAAAGACGCCGCTCCTCAAGAAGAAACATCAGGAGGATGGGGCAGCGCTTGGGGCATTTCTCTGCGCAAGACCAAGAAGACGTCGCCTAAGGAAGATGCAGTGGTGGTTGACTCAGCTCGTGACATCTCGCTTATGGAGGAACCGAACGTGCCAGAACTCGAAGTTGTAGCTGACGAACCACCACCCAAGGCAACAAAGTCGAAGAAGTCAAAGTCGGGTGGCGTGGTCGCCGAACGATTAAAAGCACTGCAGGAGAAGAGTGGTGATAAATCAAAGAGTGCGGAACTGGACTTTGAATTCGAAGCGGAAGCCCCAGAACCGCCTCCACCGCCACCGCCGCCACCCGAACCTCCACTTGTTGAAGTTATTGCTAAGAAGTCTTCGAAGTCGAAGAAGGACAAGTCTTTTTCAAAATCAAAGGTGAAAGAGACACCTGTAGTAATCCCGGAACCTGAACCTGTACCGCTTGCAAAGAACCCCTCGCCCGTGCCTGGAGGGTTCCCTATGGACGACGATATGGACTTGCTTGATTTCAACGATGCTGAAATGGCCGATGTTCCGCCTCCTCCTCCTCCTCCGCCGCCAGCAGAACCTGAACCTGTTGTTGTCGTCGACAAGAAGGCCGAGAGGAAAGCGAAGAAGGCGAAGAAGGCTAAAGAAAGCAGCAAGGCCATTGTAGATCCTGCAGATATAGTCGGGATCATCGACTTAGCTGAACCACCTGCTCCTCCCGCGCCTCCGCCTCCGCCAGCTGACCCCGAACGCCTTGTCGATATGGAGATTGTCGAACCCCTGGAGAAGTTACCTACACCACCTCCCGAACCCGAAGTCAAGCCTGAACCGGCAAAGAAGGAACGTGCTAAGGTAGTGCGACCTGCCAACGGTGGAGCTAACTGGGGTATATGGGGTGTTGCTGCTGGCACTGCCGCTGCATCACGACAAAAGAAGGAAAGAAAGCAGTCCACAGATGATGGCACCAGCACCGCCACGCCTGCAAAGCCAAGCGTGAGCCGTTCCAAATCGACACGCATCTCTCCCGGGAAGGACAAGGACGTCATGTCGAAATCTTCTGGTTCAGATAAGACGTCCAGAACACCGCGCCCCAAACCAGCCCGTGCCGCGACGGGCTTGGGTGCCTTGTTCGGCGTCCCTCCACCACCGTCTTCGTCCCGTGCTAAGTCACGTCGGACGTCCGCAACTCCAAAAACGATGTCTCGGAGACCTTCGTTTGATGGCGATGCTGCTATGATGTCGCCACCGCATACAGATACAGATGCAAAGGTGTCTTCCAAGGCTGCAAAGCTTATGGGAATGAAAGGCTCGGTCAGCAGGCGATCAAGTACTAGGGACAAGGGCAAGTCCAGAGGTAAGACACCCCCTCGTCAAGAAGCGAGATGGCTTCTTGGCTTTCAAAGTCAGCGGACAGGTTCAGCTAACAATCCCTCAGCCGTGCCGGACCCCTATGCCCTCCCCGACGACCTGGACATGCCATTGGACGATGATGCGCCCGCATCACCCACACCCGTTCCCAAGGCTGAGTCATCACGACGCAAGTCATCGCGAGATCCTACCGCTGTTACTCCAGCTGAACCCTTGACTGCACCACCGAGCGCCGACGATCCCGTTGTTGACATGGACGCAACGTCTGTTGAACCTCCCCTTGAAAGGCATCATCGTGAGCGCTCCCGAAGAGAACGCAACACCTCCAAAGCAAGAGACCTGGCCTCGGCTGGGGTCGCCGCCGGGGCCGCAGCAGCCGCTGCTGGCGGTCTTATGAGTATGTTTGGACTCGGGTCGCGCAAGAAGGGCCAGGAGGAAGACAGGCGCGAGCGGCGCAGGAATGCCTACGAGACCGAAGATGAACGCCGACGCCGTAAAAGATCGACCACACGAGGTGGCGCCGCAACCGAAGACGAGGCCAAAAGACTCCGCCACGAGCGTCGTAGTGTCCGCCGCTCTTCCCATATGCATGATGGAGCAGACATGATGAGCGGTGGAGCTGGTCCCGGGGAGGAGGTTGACCCAGAGCGCGAGGCTCGACGAGCAGAACGCAAAGCTCGAAAGCAGGCCGAAAAAGAAGCAGAACGCGCCGATTTGGAAGCCGCTGAAGTAAAGGCAGAGCGCCGCCGTAATCGCGAGCGCGAGAAGGAGAGTGCGATCCTAGCGGAGAAGAAGGCCAGGCAGATGGCCGAGCTAGAGCGACGCAACAAGGAGGCTGAAGCTGAACTGCGTCGTATGGAGGAAAAGAAACAACGCCGAGCGGAACGGGAGAAGCGCCGCACAGTCGAGGAATCAGAGCGCGAGCGCGGAGAACACCGCTCTTCGAAGCGTAAAGACAAGGAACGTGAGCGCGAACGCGAGGGCTCCCGTCGACCTAGCGAGCGTGAACGCGAACGAGACCGCGACCGCGACCGCGACCGTGATCGGGAACGGGAAAAGGAAAAAGAGCGTCGACGATCTCACATGGACGAGGATCCAGAAGAACGACGCCGTCGCCGCGAAGAGCGCCGAGCTACTCGACGCAACTCTGAATACCCACCAGCAAATGGCGCACCTATCCAAGACTACTTCGATGAGCGCAACGGCGCGGCTCATCGCTCCCGCCACCGTAGTTCGCACCGTTCCAAGGAGGAAGAAAATACGCCCTACCTAGCGAGAGGCGGAGACAAGACGTCCTCGTGGGTCGACTCGCTATCAAACGAACAACCACTTCCAGTCCCCATTGCCGAGACGGTCTTGGACGGATTGCCGGATGCCCGCGACCCCAACCACGTTGACGAGCTCTCCCCTTCCGCCGACGAAGATATTCGCCTTCGGATCGCAGGCCGCAGAGGTCCGAAGCGCGATCGGGAACGCGAAGAACGCCGTGACCGTGAGAGAGAACGAGATAGAGACAAGGAAGCTGAGCGGGAAAAGAGACATCACCGCCGAAGGGCATCGCAATATGATCCTGCCCGCGGAAGTGACGAGGACCGCGAGAGGAAGAGCCGGAGGAAGAGTTATGCGCAGCCTCCTGGGGCGTACGACGCGCCGCTGAGAACGTGGGATGGGAGGCCTGCGGTAGACAACGGCGGTGGCAGTGGAAAGAGGGGGAGCTGGTTTAAGAAAATTGCGGGGGGATTTGGATAGTCGACAGGACGTCGACGTGGATACCACCAGGGGTACGAGACAGTGATTGGATTTGTGGATGGTTTTGCACTTGCATTGCGCGGCGTCTGATGTTTTCTCTCTTCCCTTTTTGGGGTCGCTGCATGCTTGCTTGCCTTGGTGCTTGGATGTGGTACGCTTCAGTTTCTTTATTGTGTGACGATGACGACTTTGGGGTTTTTGCGCAGCAAAGGCGCATCTATGTGTGGTTCTTTTTGTTCATGTACGAGGGGTGCAGTTTTTTTAGTGTGGTCTGTCAAGTTGGCTTTTCGAATAGTAGATGGTTGTGAGAATAGATACCCCCCTTCGTCTTTTCCACTCGTGTCACTCCTGCAGTTCTGGGTGTGGTGTACTCTCTCGATATCACGAGGTACCGAAGCGAAATGGCTCTGATATCCATGAACATCTGAGATCCAGGATCCTCGGTGCAAGTACTGGACCCGGTCGAACAGATGAAGCCTGAAAGAGTAAATTACTCAAATGCTATACTACCGACCCAAACGCCGATCGCCATATCCCATGCTAACCTGTGTCGCTGGTACATCGAACCGGATTACGTGCTCATTGAGCGGCCACCAGCGCTCCTTGCTCAACGACATCCATCTCCTCATCCTCCTCACTATCCGGCTCTTCCTCTTCCTCCTCTTCCTCCTCCTCAAACGCCACCTCCACCCTCGCGGCCTTCAACCTCTCCTTCATTGCCTCCCTCTGCTCAGCCTGCCACCGCGCCAACGCCGCCGCAGCGTGTACTTTGAACCCAAACACGCGCGGCTCATACCTGCGCAACGACTTCGTCGGTAACATCGCCGGATATACCTGGAACAAGATGTTGTGGAAAGAGGTGCCGAAGTAAGCGCCATCGATAACAGAGTGGCGGGAGGACTTAGGGTTGTAGAGGTCTTCGCATCGCGCGCAGTACAGCTTTACGGGCGAGGTGTTTGCCACGTCGGATTGGCCCATGGGGAGAAGGGGGTGCGAATCACACATCACGCGCGGGCATTTGCCGAAGTCGGACTTTTTGAACTTCTCAAGCTATGTGGCGAAGATAAAAGGTTAGGCGCTGCAAGAAACGCATGCGGGGAGGAAATATCTACCATCTTTGCGAGACCTCGTGTCGTCACTATGTAACGGGCGTGTACAAGGCCGTACAAGTGCCGCGCAGACTTTTCGACGGCGTCGCGGAGCTGGTCATCGCAGTCTACGTCGAAGACGTCCGTTACAAGATCCAGTGCATATTGGTAGTATTGGACTTCGGTGTTTAGCCCCGTGAGGTTGAAGCGATCGGTCAGGTAGTCTTCGTCGATTTCGCAGAAGTACTCGTTTCCGCGTGAGGAAATGAACTAGGAAGGATGTTAGCTCAGCCACCTTGAAACAGTAGCCTTCCAAAAAAGGGGCAATCGGTGCCGCAGGTATTGGGCGGTTATGTTTGTAGACAAATCCGGTGCTGGGCGAGATCGGTCTAGCAGTCCAGCAGTCCCGTAAGGAACATATCTAGTAGCAGGGACCAGGCATGCCGACCGCAATCTGAGGGCCCTCGACCTTCTTCGACCCACCCGGTGTTCGCAAGCTCAACCTGACTCGATGTGTTGAGAAAGTCGTCCATTCGCAAGGCCGTTCAAATGTACATGACACACTCAAGGATATAAGGCTGCGAGTTGCCAGATACCAGTCCAGATGGACGTATTCGAGGATTGCGGTGCGGGCCTTCCCGTATCGAAGAGATTCCATGGTTGATCCAACGAGGGAAAATGTGTATATACCGGCAGAGGGATTGAACTCTTCAGGTACTTACCCAATCGCGCCAATAACTCGTGTAGTCGCTGTCCGTATCGCTGACGAAGTCGTCCATGATGCGAGCGAAGGTCGCTGCCCTCGATGGGCCGGAGTGTTATATTGGTCGTTCGAGACCGCGACCGAGTTCGTACCGCGTGTACACCAGTATGTACTAAGTGTATGGGTCGTGGGGTGTCTGGGGAACGTTCAGGATTTTATCCAGACACCACAGCGTGTTGCAGGGTGAAGAAGGTGGGATGCGGCGGCTCGTGCGTCCCCCTCGGTGGGGCAGATGATCCGAGCCGGGGCATGTCCCTGTAAACAGACCTAGCACGCGTAGAATATATCACAATAGCGTATTATAGAGACTAGAGGCTGGGGACTTTTATATGTGATTTTCCTAGCAGAGAAGAGAGCTACTTCTTCACATACACTTGACAAACCGTCTGCATGCTTCATTACTCACAGCTACATTCCTTTTATAGATAATATTCCTTTCATCCGTAGACAACTTACTCCTGTACCAGAAAGGCTGGCAGATGTCTCTTATCTGTTCGAGTTGCAGAACCAGGTCGATTGAATATCGTAACAGCACATCATCTGAATATATAGTTTTCAACTTGAGTGTATTTCCACATGCGTTGAAGGCCATATTACCCTCGACAACATGAAACTCGCATTATTCTACGTTGGCAAAACTGGTATATTGAGTGCATGGGAAAGTTCATATATACATACGCTCTTGAACGATCATATCATCGCGATGACCATCTAAATGTCTTGCCGCCAGTGACGGACGAGCTTACTGCTCTCCTCGCCCGATCTCTTACTCCTTTCCGTCCAAATCAGTATAGAACTTATAGCCGAACATCTCTGACGGATCACAGAAGCGCATCTTCTTGTCGATCCCATCGATCTTCTTAACATCCTCCTCAGGCAACTTGAAGTCACCCTCAAGATTCGCCTTGATACGCGATTCAGTCTTGGACTTGGGTAGCACAGAGTGACCCTTCGCAATATTCCAAGCTAGGGCAACCTGTGCGCCAGTCTTTCCATGCTTCTTGCCAATCTCGACAAGAGTGGGGTCATCCATGAGCTTCCCAATGCTCTGGCCCTTGTCGTAGATCGGGTTCTGGTTACCGAAGGGAGAGTAACCGATGATGTGAATTCCCTTTTGCTTGTGCCATTCGGTGAAGGAGGACTGTTGAAGCCAGGGGTGCAACTCCAGCTGGTGCGCTGCGGGGACCTATAATGAGTCAGTATTTGGGGATCCACCTCAAGACATATTACTCACCACCTCAGTCTTCTCAAGAAGACGTTCCATCTCCGCCTTGCTGAAGTTGGAAACACCAATGGCCTTCACTTTGCCCTCTTTCAGGCACTTCTCCATCGCCTTGTAGGTATCAACGTAGTCGATGTCGGCCGTGATCATTTTACCATCGTTACCCTTGGGCATAAGCGTGTCTCCACGGGCAAAAGCTGACGGCCAGTGCATCAGCCAGAGGTCAATGTAGTCGACGCCCAGAGCCTTGAGGGACGCATCCAGCTGCTTGGGAACATCGTCGGGGTGATGGGCGTTATTCCACAACTTCGTGGTAATGAAAATCTGATCGCGGGAGATTCCGGATTGTTTAATTCCCTTTCCTACAGCCTCCTCTGTGCCGTAGATGTGCGCGGTGTCGATGTGCTTGTAGCCGGCCTTGATGGCGGTGATAACGGCCTGCTCTTGAGCTTCCGCGTCCTGCCATGTACCGAAGCCAATGGCGGGGATCTGAGCTCCCGTGTTGAGCTTGAACACGGTCTGATTGTGGGACATTCTGAGAAAATGGATTTTATGAGGTCTTGAGAGTCGAGGTTGGAAGTGTGCTGTTGCTTGATAGAGTCTGGAAGTTGCTGTGCGAAAACGAGGGGTAAACATGTCAGCTAAAAATCAACCAAGGAACAGGCGGCAGTAGTGGAGAAAGGCCTTCATTTGCCCCGTTGTTCAAGCTAGTCTTTCGTCATTGGTATGTCCCATCGTGGTCATGATTAGTTTCGGACTATGACGTTGTTGGAAGGTGTGGCTTTTCGGGGGCCATTCCGAAAGTGTCGGAATGCGGTTTCGGAAAGACTCGGCCTTTAGCTCGAAGGGCTCGAGGGGCATGTGGGGACATTCGCTCCACTTGTGCTAGAACATTCACCCAACTATCTGATCTGGTTGGACAGTGTCAACATTCATAATATTATCTGTTTCTACCGGTTTACGGTGTACATTAACCGATTGATGTGCTCATGGCATGGTAACGGGATTGACAGGCTAGGGCCAATAATAACGGAGTCTTCCAACCCAGGCAGCTAGCCATACCCTAGGCTGGATACCACAACCGTCATTCTCATCGAACAACATCCGCATATCAGATGGCGCAGTCAAAATTCAGCACTAGACAATACACCTCCGACAATTTCGTCGAAAGTTGCGGAGCGGTGCTTTTCGACCTCGCCACCTCGCAACCCGAAGTCTGCATCGTCCACCATCTCAAGAAGGATGAATGGTATCTACCCAAGGGACGCCGGAATCAGGCTGAGCCACGTCGCGATGCTGCAATCAGAGAAGTCATGGAAGAAACTGGTTATCGGTGCCATTTACATCCCACCTCTATGCCTACCCGTGCTCCATCGGTCCATGATCCTCCAAACGTTCGGGACAAGGCTCGCATTTATCCCAGCCTTGCTGAACCATTTATGTTTACGACGAGAGAGCTTGATGACGAAAATGTGAAGCTTATTTGGTGGTACGTCGCAGCACTGGATGAAGGGGCACGGGGCAAGCCGCTGGCAGGAGAGGCAGCTTTTCAAGCGGAGTTTTTCTCCTGCGAGGAGGCAGTTGAGAAATTGACCTTTCAGACCGATCGTGAGGTCCTCCTCAGGGCCGTGGAACTGGTGGGATCAGCCGGAGAGTGACTGTGCATGCGAAGTTTACGGTACACGATTTGATACGATGATCATGAAATCGTTATATTTCTGCTCTTGTGCATATCCGAGTCGTAACTGCAACACCCTCCCTTAATCATCCTTCTTAAGCCACTGCTTAGAGGCATCATACAACTTCTCGAAGGCTGCATCGAAAGCAATAAACTTCTCATATTGTCCGGCATTCACACGCTTAAGGAACTCCAGGAAAGTCACGAGGATGAAATCAGCATACGTCACTATCACCCATTTGTTAGCCAATCTGCCAGTCACAGATGCAAGGCAACGCACCTCTGTCGCCCAAGAAGTAGGGGCCACCGTTTTTCTTCAAGATCGCAGCCAGTTCTTTGATAGAGGCTTCGGCAGCCTCCCAGGCCTTCTCTCCGCCCTTCTCCTTCTCGAATTGGGCCAGGGGCATGCCAAATCTCACAGCCCGGGTACGCTCGAAGTACTCAGCAGAGGGTGGGCTCAGGATGTTTCGGGGAATCTTGGGAAGAATGTCCGCAGCCAAAGGTCCGAACAGCTTGGGGATGTATTCACGGATTTGTGTGACGATGGGCTCGTCAAGGCTTAGAGATGGAGTTGGGTGGCGCTTTTCAATCTCTGCGCCAGTTTAGCATTCTCATCCATGGTTGATTCCTCATTCAACTCAGTTACCTTGCGCGATGGCCCAAGAGTCCATCACATACGTGCCATCTTCGAAGCGGACAGCTGGCGATGTGTATTCCACCGAGAAGCCTGGGTCATTCGGATCATTTGGTTTGATGCCACTACGTTGCCGTCAAAAGGGTGGAATTCGTTGGTAATGATATTGGAACCTACAGACTCCTGAATTTGCCAGCAATATCTGGGTATTCCACCCATTCAGTTTTGTAATCGATTCCCTTATAACTCAGAACCATACGAGCTTAAGGAATGTCGGCAATTGGTTCTATTCCACAAGGCTTTTCACTTACGTTTCCAGGGATTTAGCGACCAGCTTTTCCTGGGCTCCTTGCTGGGGATATCGTAGAGAGTGAGTTGAGACATTGTGATGCTGCTTGCAGTGTGAATAATCTGAGCTGGCGCGGATAAGCTGTATTCTGGAGCTATATGGAATGTGGTCGCTTTGCTTCTCCTCAAACCCTGTCTTTATAAGTTTATATCGATGATCTCATTTGTCATCGCGTACGCCCTCCGGTGGAGCCGTTGTAATGGGGACCGTGTCGGCTAGGACGGAATGGACAGAAGGAGTCTCGGCCGCGGAACCCGTTTCTAGCTGGGCCACTCCACACCATTGCATGCAACCTTCATGTTTGACATTTTGGTCTAATACGAATGCTGGCGCCCAGTAACGGGGGGAGTCTTCATGACAAACGCATGCAAAAGCATTCAAAGATTTAGGGTGAATTGAGTAGCGTATGGTGCACTAACTTCGGAACGGCCCGCCGCCTATTAACTATCGATAACGTCATCCCGAAAGGGCGCCAGTTCAACTAATGAATTACGCGAGCTTCAAACCCGCAAGAGAAGTGTTCTCTTGCCTTTGTGCAGAAATCCGCTCTCCTAAGCATGTGTCTCTCCTCTGATACTTCCATACTGTTACATATCCTCAATAAGGGCTCGCCGCCGCCACTGTGTCGAAGGGTAGATCCTTGAACTCATTACACTCCACCGCCATCCTCTCCATTACATGCTCAGTAACTTGCCTCACAAAGGTTTAGCTGTTCACACAGTCCATACTTCCAAGTGTACATCATATGGGCGGCTGAGATGGACAGGGATCCGTGTGAAGAAACGAAAGCTGCGCCAGGGCGTTCCATGTCCGAGGAGAATTTCCAACGCGATCAAGCTCGACATTCATTGAACAGCATACCAGCACGGGACTGAAACCTTTGACTCGTTTTGCTGACGCCCGACTACAGTGAAGTCGATAAGCAGCAACGCTGCGAAACCGTAACCGCCTGTCCAGAGCCTCGAGTGGAAGAACAAAGGAATTAGAGATGGGTGATCCCGGAAGATTGAGTGAATCTGTAGACCACAGGGTTCAGGGATTCCGAACGAAGACCTCTACGTCTGTCCTTCGAAGAACATAAACCCAGTGCAGCACCTTAGGCCTATGAACAACTTTATCTGAGTTATCGCCAGTCGGCGCTTGGGGAACTTCGATTTCGTTCCTAGCCTCCAATTTCCATAGTTGGCCGGGGTCCGGGAATCCATTGTCGATGAGCTCCTGTGGTATATCGTTAAGGTCGTCGGCGTACTCATCCTCGGAATCGTCAGCCGCTTCAAGTCCCCCCAGTCTCGAAAATCTCAATGCTGACGAAACGTCATGATGAGACCCGGAAGCATGGGTTGACGGATGCGGTAATAAGGGAAATCGATCTTCGGAATAAGATAACGAGATCCAGAATGCCCCCGGTTTGGTTACCAGCGCCAGGTGGATGGCGAGGATATGTAAAGGGTGGATCGGTTCGGGTGTTTGGGCCAATGGAGCGGTAGAAATATCAGATGTAGTGCCGACTGGGTATGGCAGTGGCACACAAACGTCCTCGGAGCAGGCAATGGAGTCGGATGTGGATTTGTCGACAACCAGAGAATATGTGCCAGCTTTGCAGACCTTGAGGAGGGAGGAATGGGAGAGCAAGTCCGCGGCGGACCAGCGCATATATTTCATCTCATGACTTGCGCCCGGCTGAACGTTTTTTGCGTTGCTGTCTTCGGTGGAGGCATTTTGTTGAGCAGGCTCAAGTCCGTCCGGGCCCTCTTCGCCATTATATATGTCGATTTCTCTTTGCTTTCCGACTTTGATGGCAACATCCGAATAGTCCAAATTGTGTATTAGTTCCGGATTGTCGATATGTGCGCGAAGGTGATACGAGAGCAGTGATGTACCGCATCCAATATGCAAGATCTGTGGATGTTCTTCCTCCGTACTCTTCAGGGCTTCTACTAGATAGGGGTCCAAAGCAGTCGGAGCTTCGAGCCACTCAAATGGATTTGAGTTTGATGTAAACCTTGCATCCCAGTATTCCTGGGACCCGAATGAGGGGGGTTGAGGCGGCATTGCAACCTGAACGTCGAGTAGTCGGAAACTGCAAACAGAGCTTGTTAGCGGTGGTGAGTGGCTCGCTGGTTAGCTTCTTTATCGATGCAATTCTTATTGCCTGGTCGCCAGTAGATCACAACAGGACTCCGTACCAAGACTAATTGGCAGTGGATAATGGGATGTTGATGGCCACAATCGCGTTGAACGAAACGGTCGGGCTACCGGCTCTTCCTTTTTCCGACCCCCATCGTGATCTTCATTGCGAACGGACCATCCAACTCCATCGGCGCATCTCAGCATTCTTTCCCCTAAGCACCACAGGTGTCCAACCGCCGCAATGGCGTCCCTCCAAACAATCCCTCGTTTTCTTCTCCCCCGGGGTGCTCCCCTCCCTCGCGCCCGCGCGTTTCCGATCGCCATTTTCCTGATCTCGAATCTGCGCCATGCCTCCACCATTCCTCCGCGACCCAAGAAAGTCGAACCGCGCGTTCTAGCCCAACCAGACAAATACAGACCGCCCTCACATGGAAAGCGGGTACCAAGGAGTGAGACGACGCAGAGAACATATGGACCGCCGTTGTCGAAGGAAGAGCAGGAGAGAATGCGCACGAAGAAGTATCCCAACATGATGAGTCCTGAGGGCACGTTCAGTCATTGGTTTATACATAACCGAAGCATTCATTTGGTCATAACTTTTGTATGCGATCGCAAGCAAATTGGCACACGGCTGTTAACGACAGTGTTAACGTAACTAGGGCATCCTCTTCACTCTTGGAGGTTCGGCATGGTACCTGACGTTCAAACGCGATAATCCGTACCAAGAACTCCTTCCTGAGCCGAAGGATTATCTCCGCCACCCTATCACAAGCTTAAAGCGATTCTTCGAAGTGCTTAGAATGTACCAGGACCACTTGGGGGAGCTTGCAGAGGCGAAACGCTTGAAGAGGCAAGAGGATATCGAGAAGAGGATGCAGTTTAGGCTGGAGAGGATAAGAGAAGCTGAGGAGAGGGGAGAGGAATACCAGGAGGATCCGAGATACTGGGTAGATGTGAATGGTGTCCGGAGGAGGAGAGTGAAGAAGTGGTTCGGAATCTGGGAGTAGTAACTGTCAAGACGGGCAACTCACGAAGAGGGTCACGGCTGCTGAAAAACAGACACCCTACTGTCTGTGGGTGTTGATGAATGGAGGAATTCAGAGTTACGCCTCTGGTCCTAAAGAAATGGACATGTACGGTTTGACAAGGAGAGGAATAAGAGGAAGTATATGATTGTAGAATATTGCATTTGGCGTCCTTAGGAGATCGAGAGCTCCACTTGTACATCTATAAGCTACAGATCGTCAGTTGCGATCTTAAATCTCACGCATTCTCCCCTGTAATACAGGCTGGCTTCCTATGGGCAAGAGTTTCGCCTTTTGGTGGAGTGCGGATCCGTCCGATATCGAGAGGGAATTTGACGATATTGTGTTGTGAGCAACATCAACCTGGTCCTGGCTGACGGGTGCAGAGGTAACGACTACGGTCGTTCCGTTGTCGTTTCCACCCCGGTTGGCCAGCTAAACCATCCCAACTGTCGGAATCCCGATTCAGCAAATATTCTGAATCGTGCATGCCATCCTCATCGCCATCCTCCTACCCTCCCCTCATCCCACCTCTCTTTCCGCTCAGCGCGCAAATAGGCGACCTTCCTCCCTTCTCTCAGCCTCCTCACAAACTCCACGACCTCCCGTTCGCTCGCCACAGCCTCCGTACCTCCGACACCCTCCCCCTCAATGAAGCTCTCTTCCAGGCCCCGACATAGTGCTTCTTGCTCTGCCACCGAAGCACTCAGCCGCTGATACAGAGCCGGTGGACTGAAGTCTCTCAAGGCGGCATCCTGCTCCGCCTGCTTTGCGCGCCACTGCCGTTCTAGCGCACGTAATGACAGAAGCCGCGATTGCGTGCTCTCCCTTTGATGTCGCAGATGTGTTTCTAGGCCTTTTAATTGCTCAGCAAGCGCAATGTTTTGGGCCAGTAGCGCTTGTAGTGGAGCTGTTGAAGCGGGTATCGAAGGGTGAGTGGTGTCGGGATTATGTATTATAGCGTGTTGAAGCTCGGGAGTTTGGAGTACATGTTGGAGGTCTTTGGTTCTAATCACGGCCTTCAGCGGTGGACGCGGCGCGGGCCGGGGTTTACGTACGTCTTGTCCTTCAGGATATCTGGGAGCCAGCCATCCTCCGGTGGTGGTACGGGAGGTTGGTCCTGAGCTGGAGCGTACGTCGGTACAGGAGCTCGACTGGGGGCACCTTGGAATTCGGAGGCCGGAGGAGGAGGCAGAGGCGGCCCTGTTTGAGGAGTTCCACGACCACTGGAGTGAGCGGAGGGTTTCGGGGGAGGTGGGGGTGGGGTGGAGGGGTTGTACGAGAACAGATGTTGTGAGGAACGTGGTGAGGAGAACGACATTGCGTGTCGGCGTGCGTTGAATGAGGCCTATTAGTGGTCAACTGGGGCCCGATGCTGTTTTGCCGTCTTCAAACATCTTCGTCTCGTCTCAGAGGTTGTTATGCGGTCATGCCGCTTGCGGGTCGTCGGCGAGATGTATTGCCGGCACCGAGGACCATCATGGTCATCATGGTTGCTTGCACAACTTGCACAGGGCCAGCTTCCTCGAGATCAAAAAAATTCCCTGGGTCTCTCCTTCCTGCCGTCTCAAAAACATCTCCCCCTGCTGATCTGCGCATAAGGAAGGTCGACCGCCGACCGCCGACGTCGAATCCTTCGTGGGGACCGTTTTCCTCTGATCACAGGTTGGTTGGGTCGTCAACAGGGGGTTCGCACTTATCCTAAATGGCCTCACATCTCCAGCCGTGTATTCCTATTTTAGTGAATGCCCGCTCAGGGTCCTCGATTGGTTCTAACTTCTGACTGCATTATCTTTGGTCTAGAATAAATGCAACCATTTTCACATTCGAACTGCGTGGGAGTCCTCCAAGCAATGACGGCTCCACGCTCTGTTCGAATCAATGGACATGCGGAAGAGAAATGACATGCAGGCCTCGGAAGTCCGAAGCCCACAGCACGTAGAGGATCTCTGTAACCACTGTGTTCACCCCGCTTTGGCTTATCATGAGGAACTGGGCTTTGCAAGGACCGTGCGAGATCGCCTGTGGCTATCCTCAATGCAAACACGCAATACAGGTGGCGTGCGGCTTGCAGCCTCAAAACCCAGAAGGTGTTTCACGGTTTCAGTAGCGGCGCCTCGTGAGAGGCTGTACTCCTCCATAGCATTGGTAGTAAGGGCAGACGAGAGGCCAACGTGTCTGGCGCTTCCAGCGTAAGCAGTGGCAGAATCGCCCACCAGGCGCAATCTCACAACTCACCACAACCTTGAAGTTTCTCGAGCCCTCAATCTCTCTTCCATCGCAACGGTTGCAACCATTCGCCCTGACAGGTTCCCCCTCGATAAACGGCCCACCGGACATCGGACGAATCGCCTTCGCGTTCCTGGATCCCAAGAATCAGGGGTTAGCCGCAGGGGGCGTCTGTTCTCCACTTGGCACGACCGTCCACAAGCACAGCGACAACCCGCACTGTGCACACAAACCTGGGGAGCGCCTCGAGGCTGGTCACACCGATAATTTCCTGGCCAATTCCACGTCGGCGATCTTCCGAAAGGTGCTCCCAAGAACAGGGAGCGCGCCCACTACGCCTAGTTCGCGTCGCCAAACTCGGTTCAACGCATCCCCTTTTTGCGGTCTGCATGCGCGAGAGCTTCCTCACCCACCGCCAACTCGGCTTTCGATTTGTGCACTTGGCCATGAGACCTGCGCCGGATAGAGAGCTCTAATATGAACCCCGTCCCGCCCAGGCGCCCAGGCGAGGCTCCTCCTGCTCTCCAACCGTCCTTCTCTCCCTCGCCGCCACGCCAGAAACCCTCGACTCTGGCCAACATTGCTACAAAGGGTATCCAGACCATCGCCGGCTTCCGCTCACGCGCTGAATCCTCCCCAACTGCCTCTCCCATTCGACGCAAACCCTTGCCTACGGATTCGCCAGTATTTGCTTCGGCTGAATACACCGACCCTGGCAAGGCAGTTCGCCATAGGCAAAGCACCCAGCGTTTATCTTCTACCGGTCGAGATCCCCTCGGTCGCCCTGTTCAGTCACCTCCCCTAGACGACTACGAGCTTTTCGTTCCTCGGAATCTGGACGAGTGAGCTACATCAATGCACTGGCAATTGGACATCGCTTGCTAACAGTGGCAGGAATCCACATGGCGCTACTCCGTTGACCGCAAACGCACCCAGGAACGCCTACGCTCCCCCTCGAAAAAGTTCACTAGTATATTCTTCCTCTCCTGTCTCAAGCGCACCGCGGCATGATCGTTCGGCCAGCAGCTTCCACCCTCGCCGTCCTCCCGAGGATTTGAGTCTCCCCTCTAACAAAGCAATACACGTACGGTCACCAACGATGCCCAACATGGCTTCATACCCTCAACGTCCTCCCCAACCCAGCCTTAAGCTCCGACTAGACGGAGTGACGGAAGACTTTATAGACGAGGACCCGTATGAGATGGCACCAGAGTCCGCACACCCTAACAAACCCAAGTCGCCTGCACCAGGCAAATTCACATCCTTCTTTGGGTGGAACTCGTCAAAACAGCAAAACGAGACTGAATCTCCTACAACCACATTTAGCGAAAAGTCGCTATCGCCGGCAGCGTCGCCACGGTATCCGAGACAACCGCCTGCACCCGCACGGAGCAAGCCTGCCGGTCTTGACATCCCCTCCGCGAACTCCTTCGCACAAGGTTCTTATGGGCAAACCTCCTACTTCAATGTTCCTGGGACACCTTTATTATCTTCATCACCACAAATGAACGCTCACGTGGAAGAGCTGGAACGCGAGCTTCGCGAGGTCAGCTCCGAGCTCGCCGCTTCAATACGGAGAGAACTCGAACTGGAAGATGAAGTTGAAAGATGGAAGCAAGAGAGCTCCATGACCTTGACAGACAATCGCCGGACAAGCGACTACTACTCCGATTCCGGCGCAAGCTCCGTTCGATACCCTATAAGCGATACCGAGAGCAAGTTGGAAGAGGTCGAAACTCTACGTCGAAAAGCAGAGCAGGAGCGTGCACAGCTGAAAGTCCATATGGCGGAACGCCTGCAGGACGAGCTTCGAAGACGCAGAGATTTGGAAGAGCAGGTGCAGCAGCTTGAAGAGAAAGTCAGTACCCGACCTGCAACCACATCTGCGGTCGGGCCTGAGCGAGTCAAAGAGCTGGAGAGCGCTTTGGAAGACGCTAAAAGAAGACTTGCTGAAGAGAGGCAGGTCAAAGAGAATTTCGAAGATTTACTCGCTGCGTTGCGGCAGGAGCTTGAGCAGCACCGGAACGAACGGGATAACCTTCGCGATGAAGTGGTGCCTCAGCTCAGAGCACGACTAGAGGGTCTGGAATCCGAAGCGTCTGAGACCCAGAACCTTATCTACGAAACCACGCGCATGCAGCAGGAGATACAACAGCTCCGAAGTGAGAACCAAAACCTCCTCAACCAGCGTAGAATGCAAGATCTCGAGCAACGACAATCCCGCTTCCAATCCATTGCAGAGGAGTCTGATTCACCTGCACCAGTTACCCAGCGCGTTGGTCTGTCGAGATCGAACTCGCTTGCGCGAAACTCAGCCTTCAACCCTAAGAGGGGTTCACTTTCGCGGTCGAATTCGGTTAAGGACCGATCTGTCCCAGAGTCTCCTCGTGAAGGTCCCCTTAGTGGTAACCCAGTCAAAGAGCTGGAAGAGCAGCGAGACGCATTACACAAAGCTCTCAAGCACTTGTTGCAGCGCCAGGAGCTTCAGCAGAGAGAGTTTGCGAAACGGATCCAAGAGCTTGAAGCGGAGCGGGACAGGGCTCTGAACCTGACGCCCCGCCGAAGTACTTTCCACAAGGAGGTGGCTCATCTTCGGGAGGAAGTGAACTCCTTGCGACGTCGTGCGGATGAAGCACTCGAACAGAAGTGGCAGTGCGAGAAGGGTCTGGGCGGCCTCCGTATGGACTTGGACCGCGCTCAACAGGAAACCACATCGTTGCGGGAACTCCTACAAGAGCATGACATCACCATTCCAGAGATCCGCATTGATGACCAGCCTCTGTCACTCGACAAGGCCTACAAAGAGCTACGCACCACACACGCGCTGTCGCTAGCCCGTCTTAAGCAGATGGAGTCAGAAGATGAGCTCGGTGTTGCCGGTGAGGAAGCTTCAAAGACACTTGATCTTCTGATGCGCAGCATATCTGACGCCGAGGCGGAGAGAGACGCAGCGCAGAAGGAAGCAGAGGAATATCGCGAGCAAGCCCGTGCTCTACAGGCTTCCGAGATCCAGCACCTCGGTAACCAGGAGAGACTTAGCAAGGAGCTGTATGCTGCTGCCACCCGTATGGACAGCCTCTCGAATAGAATTCAGGTACAGCTCGAGTCGAATCGGTCTCTGCGCGCCCGCTTGGCAGAGGCCATCTCGCGGGGAGAGAAGGAGCAATCCAAGTCCGCCGAGAAGATCATTGAACTGGAGCGCCGCCTGAAGGCCGCCGAAGATCGTGTAATGGTCGCCCAACAATCTTCCGAGGAGGCAATTGCAAAGCACGAGGAGGAGGTACAAGCCCTCAAGGAGAGCCACAACAACCACCTCCGCAGAGTCAAGTCCGGGCTCCTCAGCCCGGCCGCCTTCTCACCCAAGATGCCATCGTCGCCTTTCTCCCAGAAATTCCCCCGTCTCGATCAGACGACCAGCGGCCCCGCCATGTCGATCGCCGAAGCCACGAAGACGGAGCTGCTCGAGAAGCGCGTTGAGGAGCTGGAGAAGGCGCTCCGGGACGCGGACCACGAGATGGAGGAGGTGGTGGGCAGGATGAACATGGCGCAGATTGAGGTTGCCGATCTGCAATTCGAGAGGTAAGTCCCATTCCAGGCTTTACATATCCAGAATCAGGAAACTAATTGCGTTTTTCTTGCAGAGATGAGGCGATGAGACAGACCAGGAGACTCCAGGCCGACATCCTCGCCGAGCGCGAGAAGGTCAAAGCTCTCATGTCCCAGAACTAGAACTATACGCGACACGACGACAGATCCCGTATTATTGGGAAACAAGTATCCGAGTGCTGATTACCATATTTCGAGTCAGACGATACGGTTGGCACCGAGCAGAGACTCCGGCGTTATTGAGTGCACGCATTTACAGAGGCATATGTTTTTCCCTCCCTTCGTTTCATCCCGAACGTTCACGGGTTTCGAGTTCGACTTCGACTTCCATTCTTTTCGACAACAGACCCCTTTTTGTGATTTCAGATGCGGCTTTATTGTACGTTGTTACCATACCTTTCTAGGGAATCGAAGTCCCAGAGCTTTATACCCCCTTTGCCGCCATCAGACGGACGCTGTTACCTACCGAGGAAGCGGGCTGATTGCGTTCTGAGCGACTCGTTTGGTGTTTTTCTTGTAAGATTTATGGGAGGGCGGGTGGGTGGTAGCGTTCGGGTTACGTACCTATCTACTTCCGGTGGGTGTGCACTTGTAATGATATAATGGATGAGAATGGGTTTGGAAGAGTAGAGAGTAACTAGCAGCGCAATACAGGCTCTGAAGAATGATTACATACATGTCTTGCTCTTTGGTCGTGGTGATGTGTGGCGGCCATTCTCATAGCAGATCCAGCCCTAGCCGATTCAGTATAGATTTCACCGGAGCCAGGGAATCACGGATGGAGTAGTCGGAATAGTTTGGGTAGGCGGTAAGGCTTGGGATTACTTACTTGAGTATTCAAGAGCTTAATATTGCATCCTGTCTGAGCTATAACGATGAGGATGGGCACGTGAAATAGGGCTGCGACAGTGATAGAGTTACTCTGCATTCTCTTTCTAAATGCTATTGCTAGATTAAAAAGAAAGAGAAGTTAATGGTATGTATATATATGTGTATGTAAAAGGGCCAGAATGTGCCGGATATATTTGCAACCATCACCACCATAATATCAGCAACATATCCCACCCCGAACGGAGCCCCCTAGCAGACATAATGCTAGACGAAGAATATATGTGGATTATGCCAACCGCACACACCATAGCCATCCTCGAACCCGTGCCTACCTACAGCCTCTCTGCTCCACCCACACTCGCCGCCCTAGCCCTCTTCCTCAACTTGCTTTCACTCCCCGCCTTCCTAATGCCACCCTCCTGCACCCTCTCCCCCGCCACCGCCGGCTTCCTCCTCCTCACAAGCTGATACCCCCGATCGAGCTCGACCTCAATCGCACACCTCACCTTCAGCGCTCCGACAGCCGGCCACACGCTGCGCTCGCCGCGCAGGATCCAATAGTCCAGGGACTCTTTCGTCGGGTTCTCGAGCAGCTTTACGAAATCGCAGGGTGAGAGCTCGGGAACAAGGGTGAGGCTGGCACCGGGCACGTTCTCGTCGAGCAAGAAGCGGCGAATCGAGGGAGGTAGCCAGCCAAACTCGTCGAGCTGGTGGAGCCGGTGCTGGAGCTCCATTACAAAGAGCCGGAGCATCGGCATCGAGATGTCCCAGCGGCTGTCTTGGCGTGGGTTGGGGTGGTGCAAGTCCGAGCGGAGGAAGGGAGCGAGGTAGGGTCTTGCTTGCGATACGATGAAGTGATTCACGTTGAACAGTTCGGCGATGCGATGGAGGGGGGACTCGCGGTCTGTGTAGCGGGCGCGAGTCCAGGGTTGGAAGGTGGCTTCTTCGGCGCGGGGCCAGGGGGTAATGGCCCCGGTTTCGTCTTTGCAGAGGAGGGTGACGGGGCGGTAGAAGGAGGAGGAGGAGGTGTTGGAGGCGAGGGCTGCGGGCCAGATGAGCTGGATATGTGTGAGCTTATATATGAGGGCTTAAAAAGGGGGAAGATACATACCACGTTGGGAGCGGTTAGGTAGTTCAGTACGTTTGGAACGCCTCCGCTGCCGTTCGTCGAGACGGTGATGTTGAGTACTCTCTTGGTTCTGTTGTAGGCCTCTTCGAAGGTCAGATCACCGACGTTGGCGCGGACTACCTCTTCCAATACTCCAACATCCAGGAAGTATCCTTCCCTTATGTAGCGTCTGATCCGTCGTGCTATTGTGGCGAATAGCCCACTTTGTCCCCCATCGCCTTGCGCTCCTTTGGTACTACCCGCAGACTTCTTGAAGGCGGACAGGTCGATGCTTGATGAATTGAGGAATTCAAGGAGCTCCTCTTCGGTGTGGACTCCCACAAGCGCTGCGATGAGCGCACCCGTAGCGGTCCCAGCAATGATACGAGGCAGGAGACCACGCAGATGAAGGGCCTTCACTACCCCAAGGTGACAGAGGCCGAATATAGCGCCTCCCTGCAAGACTAGACATGATCTTCCGAACGCCTGCCGAGTATCGTGCAACACGTCCAACTTGGCCTGATTTGTGAGGCCCGTATCTGAGCTATGGGTTGTCGGGTACGTCGTGAAGTAGTCGATCGCAAGAGCAACCTGAGTGACATAGTCCTCTATGAGCAGTTTGGTTCCCGCATAAGCCCGGTTGAACAGCCGTGGCGCTGTGATGTTTCCCAAATTCCGGACGAGACCAGAGCGCAGCAGACTGACGAGCCCGAGTATATCATCCTCCTCTCGTGCTTCGATGATGGCACGGAGCCGTTCGTATATGAGGCGGTAATCGTAGTGTTTGCTTGTGGGGTTCTGGCGCCTGCGAGAACCAGATCAGTTGAAGGTTGAGAGGGAGGGAAGGGTGGACGGTCACTCACCAAAGATCAAAACCCAACTCCTCATCCAACTGGAATGCACTGGCCTCCCATTCCTCAAACAACCGCGCGTCCGCCAGCGTTTCCGTCAACGCGTCTCGAGGGCTTTTCTTCGTCCACCACGCATATAATCGCTGCATGACATGAGTATTTGTAGAATCCAGAGAGAGGTACCGCCACAATAAAGACTCGGCGAGGGTGGGGAGGGTTGTGGATCTGGAGGGGGACTCACAAGCTGCCAGAAGAACGCAACCTCGACGAAACAGCTGAGAGCCAGCTTGAGAATGGCGGCTATGTTCCAGCCGATCGCCATGGCGAGGTCAGCCGGGCGCCAGGGGCGGCAGCTGCATGTCTATGCCTAGGTATGGGGGGTTGGATGGGATGGGTGGTCGCACGGTTTCTTTCACATGAAAGCGGAAGATCGAGCTTCCAAGTTGGGATGGAATGTGGGGTGGCTGTGGCGCGGGGCACTAGCCACAGTGACCAGGACGTCATTTGAAATTTCGACAGCGAGAGGGAGGGTTGCATGTGAATGGGGCGATTTAGATAGAGGATAGTTTTATTGCCGTATTGGGATAAGTAGTGGTTCGATTAATAAAGTATGTACTTGACTGGGATCCATCCCATAAATCCATCTCCACCTAACCAATGTAGTCGAACATTAACACCTCAGCAGCTCTAATCTACGCCCTCCAACCGTGCATACGAATAATTACCCATTCAGAATGCCCGGATCCTCACTCTGGCTACTCCCTCCAAAAGACCACCCTCTCAATGGTATCCTTACCTTCTGCATCCAAAGGACGTCGGGATATTTCCACTCCCCGCACCTATTCCTCCCCCACATAACCCTAACCTCCAACATCACCCCATCAACCTACTCTCCAGACCCACAGAAATGGCTCGACAACCTCGACCTCTTCGGAACACCTCCAACCAGCGTGGAAGTCAACTTCACGCACCTCGAGAGCCAGGATGCCTTTTTCAAGAAACTGTATATCAGTGTTCTGAAGGAGGCCGGGTTGATTGAGATTGCGAAGAGGGCGAGGAGGGTGGTACCTGGGGAGGAGGACGAGGCGGAGGCGGAGAGGTGGGCGGTGGAGGAATGGGGGCCGCATTTGAGTCTGTTGTAGTAAGTCTCATCTTATGCCTTGTCGCGGCTAAGTAGAGGTTGTGCTGAACTGTGTGGTGTCAAGTCACGACTGCCCTAAGGTATCTATAGAGGAGATCGAGAAGGTTAAGGAGATGGTGCTGGACGCTGGGCTGAGCTTTACATGGAATGATGAGTGCTCGGGATGGACGGGAGGGAAGGTGGTGTTGGTGCCTACGGATCGACCGATTGAGCAGTGGGAACCTATTGCGGCGAGGGAGATTTAGCTCTTTCACTTATTTTTCACCAAGCTCACACTGCACCGGAGATAGTACTCCTCACGAGACACGAGATAAGATCAAAACCACACGAAGTGCTTCATTCATATGACCGTGCCACTGCACAGTGAGCTGCACAGCTATGATTGCTCCGCAATGCAATACGTTCGTTCCCAGCAGACCCAAGTCTGACTTTCCCAATCAAACCATCACTTTGATGCACAGAAAGGCATGCAGCTTTTCCACATATCAGAATACGCCGCGACTCTATTGCAGAGAAATGCCTGCAGCCTTCCACACATCCGGATACACTGACACCAAACTGGCCGTATCCTTGGCGCGAGCTGGAGCTCGAGTGGGCATGACGATGGTCGCATGGCGCAGAAGCGCTCGGCCTTGAGCGCCATAGTACATGATGATCTTCTTGGCGGAGTCGCGTACCAGTCCCTTGAGTACCATGAAATGTCCGGTGTAAAGCTGATCCGACGGCGTGTTGCAAATCGAAGCGAGGGCGCGCCAGTGTTCAGAGATAGGGATGGCCGGTGCTGCCACAGCCCGCAAACTCATAGCCGCAAATCCGTTGGCCAACCCCACCATGCGCTGGTGATAGTAGTTGACATTCATGGGCGAGCCGCCAACATTCGTCCAGCCTAGGCGAGCCCTCCCTTCAGGGGTATTCGGGTTTCCGGTGATGCCAAAGAGGATGGGACAAGCACGGTGAAGCTTGGCCAACAGGAGATCGATCATGGGAATCCCTTTCCAGACGAATTCTTTGTCGACGAAGAGGCTTGCTGCAATTACACCAAGCTCCTGGATGATGCCGGACTCTTCCTTGGCGGCTTCGGAATCGAACTGCTTGATGACGAACTTCTCGAAGCAGATGAAGGCATATAAGAGGATCGCAGGGTATTGTGCTTCAGATTCGTGGGACAAGGTAGGCAAGGGTCGAGAAATGATGAAAGATCGAATGTCGACGGTGGGGCCGCCAATCTTTGCAGTACTACGCAGCAGTTCGCGGATCTTGGAGATGACAACCTTGCTATCGGCACGCTCCACAGTAACCTGGCCGGTGATTTTCCTCAACTCCCTCCTCAAATCACCGACGGGACCTTTGAACGGATGACCCTTTTGAGCACACTCGGTCTTGAATGGCTTCCAGAACGCTTTCATTCGCTGATGCAATTCCAGATACCGGGAATGGATCTCCTCGACGTCCGATGCACCAATCGCGATTGCGCCTGTGGGCTGCGCCGCTGGAGCTGTGATGGGAACTTGGACAGCCTTCTGTAGGGCTGGCTGTTGGGGGGCTTGGGCTTGAGCCTTTTGTGCAGCGGCGGCTTCTTCTCTCGCCTTTCTAGCAGCTTCCTCTTGTTCGGCCTTCTGCCTGCGTGCCGTCTCTTCCCGCTCCTTCTGGGCCCTGGCCCTGGCCTCTGCCTCTTGTATCTGTCGCTGCTCCTCGGCTGCTTTCCGCGCAGCTTCTTCCTCACGGCGCTTTGCTTCGAGCACACGCTGTCTTGCCTCGGATTCTTGCTTGGCCTTCTCCGCCTTGATACGTTCAAGTTCGCGCTGGCGTTCTTCCTCTCGTTTCATCTGTCGAAGTTCTTCTTCAAGGACCAAGCGAGTGAGCTCCAACTCGGCACCCTCCCTGACTTTGTCATGCTTGCGCTCTGCCTTTCGGAGCTCCTCCTGGTAGACTTGGGCATGTTCGGCGCAGGCCTTGTCGAGGCGACTGTTGAACTCTTCCTCGGAACGGAGCAGCAATTGGCTGAATTCCAAGATCATTCGCTTGGAAGGACTGTCCTTGTCGAAGATGTCCAGGCGGCTGGCATCGCGAGGGGGTGATCGGACACCTCGGCGGCCGGGGGAGTGTCTTGAAGGCGACTGTCTTGAGGGGGAGCTTCCTATCCAGCTTGAGCTGAGCGGCGACGCGGAATGCATGGTTGCAGACGACGTGCCGGACTTTTGCGGCATGTCCAGGTTGGGAGGAGTAGGTTGAGGTTGAAGCTTGGGGAAGGTTGTAAGGTAAAAGAAAAGTGGTGAGGAGAGAAGTGGTGGGGTCGAAGTTAGGTGAGCTGCATGGGTGTCGGTGAAGTGAATCGACCGGGGAGGTTGGGGTCGCGCGCGTCGGGAAAGTCGTGTTCGCGAAGTCGGAGAGTGGAGAGCAGAATAAACCGCGACAAGTAGCGCAACGATAGTAACAAAAATGCCCTGAATAGCGAGTGAATGTACGCAAAGCAATTCTTCTACATGTCGGGACGTAGGATTTGTGCAAGACGGTGTTTTTGGGGGGCTGGGGCCAGAGGTCACCACTCAAAGAAGGAGCCAAGAGTGAAGGTGAAGATAGCCGACCCCAAGCATTGTTGTGGAGCCCGGAGGACGGAAGAATGTAATGCCGGGAGCTTGCCCGAATTGGTTAAGGGAAGCTCTCTTCAGCTAGGTATCCATTCACGCCGCCCGCGTCGTCAAGACTCGAGAAGGGGGGGGGGGAGAACGGGCCGTCACCCAATTTGCATGTGCTCTCGAGGGGGGTTCCCTTGCTATCCTATCTTTGTCGTCTAACAGTACTATAGAAGCTTGGAGCTTCCCCAAGGGAGGGGGCACTGTGAGACTTTGAGACAGCTATATTTGTGTTGAAACGGGTTCAAACAAGAGCGTCTCTGGCGACCCCCTGTGACTGGCACTGACTGTGGAGTATTTGTGATAGTATCACAGTATGTGACGACTAGCACAGCAGAAGCGTGACTACTTTGGGATGCGTCGGCTTCCAGGGCTTGCTATACACAGTACGTCTGGTCGCTGCGTCGTGCGGAGCTCCCCCATTAATCGGTCCGCAACCACAGCTTGTGAAGTGTGTCTGCCTGCTGGACCATCTAATCGCAAAGCTGCTAATAGACCTATTATACCATCACTCGGTGGCTAAGTGACGTATGGAATGGCGTCGTTTGCGGGCAGCTCCATCTATGGCTGCTGATCGCGCGCGGTCGCGGGCGCACCTCCCCAAGGGCTCTCGGACCTACTAACCTTTGTATGAAAGCAGGGGCCAGCCCACCCACCGCCCTCGCCCTCGCCTTCTCCTCCTCATCCATATTCGCCTTCCTCCCCCTCCCTCTCTCCCAACCCATCTTCACCACCACCCTCTCTTGCCGCGCCTGCCGGTGACTCCTCCTTCCTTTGGACCTTCTTTCCCAACTGCCCCGACATCAACTCCTTCTTTCTGTCGTTTGCGACGCCACTTCTTCGTCGGGCTTGGGGATTCCGCTCCTTGACCAGGCCCGCGTCACAACCCCTACTACACACCACACCTGTCAACCTTCCGCGCAACCTGATCCTAACAGTCACTTTGCGACCATCTCCCGTCCTACCGATCATCGATCCTAAGAGAAAAAGCATCAGCTTGCGCATCCCACTTGCCTCCACATAGCTTTTCTACATCGCTGTACGTCGTTATCCCTCCTCCGGAAAGCTATCCCTCCTACCTACCTAGCTACAACTCATCTCAACCCAACCGCGCCACCCACTCTACTGGCTTCATTCTCTCCATACCCCCATCCACTTCCCGCCCCCTCATGTCATCACCTTCCACCACCTCCTTTCCCCTCCATCTGAAGCTCCACCATATCTGATTGGAACCCCCCTCCCCCCGGCGAAGCTGACTTGTCTACGATTAGGAACCTTGTACCTCTTTAATTGCACACTGGGCTATCAACCACTTCATTCACAGCCATGGATCAACAAGGCCGGCCTACCCCTGTAGGCCCTTCTGGCCGTCGCCTCCACATTGCTCATCGACGAAGCCCGTCTGAGCTGACCCCTCTCATGGGTACGATAGCCCGACTCCTTGCCCTGCATCTGCTGACCTCCATTTCTAGCGCAACAACTCGCCCTCACCCAGCAAATCGAGGCTATACAGCAACAACAGCAGCACATCGCTGCCACCCACCAACAATATGTTAGCATGGGCATGATACCCCCACAACAGCATCTGCCGGCCAACTTCCAGATGCCCAACGTTTCCCCACACGTCAACAACTACCAGTTCCCACCACAAATGCCGCAACAGCAACTCGCTGTCCCAATGAACGCTCCTCCCCAAGGCTCTTCACACAGACGCAACCAGTCCGCTCTACCGAATGTGGGTATGGGCCCTCCTCCGGCCCCGTCCTCGGGCGCTTCGGGCTTTGGCGAATTCCAAGGACAACAGGGCAATCAGGGCAGGGAGAATATAAACCCTCGTGGCCGAGGCGGCGGTGCCGCAGGTTCCGGCCACACTCGCCGCCACTCCCTGGCCCTACCCGAAGCCAAGAAGGCCGCCGAACTGGCTGAGCAAAAGCGCAAGACGTCTGGTTTCCAGTTCCCCTTGCCTTCGGCCGGCGGTGCCGATGAAAAGCGCGAGTCCAGCCCCGCTAGGTCGGGAAGTACTCCAACCGAGCAGCCAGCCCTCCGCGGTGGTCGTATTGCCCATGGCCGCAGCCAGAGCATGGCCGTGGGTGGTCGCGGCGGCGGTCACGCAGGTCGTGGAGGTGGGAGTTTCCAGTTCCCTGGTCCGCAAGTAGAGGGCAATGGCCAAAGCGGGCAGTCCGATTTCCAACGCCGCGGTAGCGGTCATAACAGGAGCTCTTCCCGCAACTTCGAAGGCAACTGGAGGCAGCCCAATACCCAGCAACAACAGCCCCAAGACAACCAGGCCCAAAATATGGGCAATTTCAATCTGAACCAAACCGCCAATGCCGCCCCGTTCCAGCCTGGTCACCGTGCACGTGGCTCCGTCAACCAATCCATCGGGTCCCTGGGGAACTTCCAGTACCAAGGCCAGCCCCAGGTGCTGCAGCTTCCCCAAGGCCCCGTCCTGATGCCACCGCAGCACATGTTTCAACCTCAAGGCCTGAATCAGTTACAGTTGGCTCACCTCCAAGCCCTCCAGGCCGGGCAGTTGAATGTGCAAGGCATGGGAGGCTTACAAGCGAGCCAGCACGCCCAGCCTCAGATGGGTATGCAGCAGCAGCAGCAACGCAAAACGCTCTTCACCCCGTATCTGCCCCAGGCCAGTCTTCCTGCCCTTCTTGGCGATGGCCAGCTGGTTGCAGGAATCCTTCGCGTCAACAAGAAGAATCGGAGCGACGCGTACGTAACTACGAGCGACCTGGATGCTGATATCTTCATCTGTGGCAGCAAAGACCGGAACCGAGCTCTAGAAGGCGATATGGTAGCAGTTGAGCTGCTGGATGTGGACGAGGTTTGGGGTCAGAAGCGCGAGAAAGAGGAGAAGAAGAAGCGCAAGGACAATGCCGACCCTCGCGGCGGTGGTCTTGCAGTAAATGATGCTACTACCCAACCGGAGACAGGACAGTTGGGCGAAGGTGGCGTTCGCCGGAGGGGTAGCCTGAGGCAGAGGCCGACGCAGAAGAAGAACGACGATGTCGAAGTAGAAGGGCAAAGCCTGCTTCTCATGGAGGAGGAGGAGATCAATGACGAGCAAAAGCCCCTCTATGCTGGCCACATTGTGGCGGTTATCGAGCGTGTGGCTGGGCAGATGTTCTCAGGGTATGTCTCGATGCACCCCCAGCGAAGGCTGAAATACTAACTTCCTGTAGAACGCTCGGCCTCCTCCGACCCAGCAGCCAAGCTACGAAAGAAAAGCAAGAAGCCGAACGTCAGGCCCGTGAAGGAGGCTCCGGCCGCCATCAACCTGAGCGTCAACAGGATAAGCCCAAGATTGTGTGGTTCAAGCCGACGGACAAGCGCGTTCCCCTTATCGCTATTCCAACCGAGCAGGCTCCCAGAGATTTCGTGGAGAAGCACCAGGATTATGCGAACAGAATCTTTGTCGCCACCATCAAGCGCTGGCCCATCACCTCCCTGCATCCTTTCGGCACTTTGGTGGAGATGCTGGGCGAGATGGGCGATCCGAAAGTGGAGACCGATGCGCTGCTCCGGGACAACAATTTTGGACCAGAAGCCTTCACCGATGCTGTCTTGAAGTCTGTTGGATTCGAGGACTGGTCTGTTGAGAATGACGGCGAGGAAGCCTTGGCCAAACGGAGAGACTTCCGGGATGTGGAGACGTTCACCATTGATCCTAACGGAAGCAGGGAACTCGACGATGCCATCCACTTCAAACGCTTGGACGATGGGCTTGTGGAGGTGGGTATACATGTCGCTGATGTTGCTCACTTCATCAAACCTGGGAGCCTGGTCGACCGCGAGGCCAAGAAACGTGGCACTGCGGTCTATCTCATGGATAGGACCGTGAACATGCTTCCCCCTCGCCTGTCGTCAGACATTTGCTGCTTGAGCCCGGGCCAGGACAGGTACACGGTCAGCGTCGTCTTCAAGATTGACCCCAAGACTGGCCGTGTCCTCGAGGATGAAACCTGGATTGGCAAGGGCGTCATAAAGAGTTCTGGCAAGTTGACGTTTGAAGAGGTCGATTCCGTGATTAGTGGTCGCAACGACCTCTCAGTACCTGCATCCCGAGCGGAGGATATCAAGACCCTTTATGATATTGCGATCAAATTCCGTCGAGCACGGTTCGGTGATCGTGGCACCGACATTCCCCCGCTTCGGCTCGTCTACCAGCTCGACGATGAGAATATCCCAGTTGAGGGCAATATTTTCAACTCCTCCCCTGCGCACGATCTCGTCGAGGAGATCAGTCACAAGACCAATGCGTTCGTGGCCAAGAAGCTTTATGAAGGACTCCCCCAGAAAGCGTTCCTGCGCCGCCAACCATCGCCCAACCCTCGTCGGTTGGAAACCATAGCGCAGCGAATGAACGCCATTGGGTATCCCATCGATACCACGAGCAGCGGTACCTTGCAGAACAGTTTGTTCCAGGTGGAGAACCCGGACATCCGGAAGGGTATCGAGACTCTCATCATCAAGTCCATGACGCGGGCGAAGTATTTCGTCGCTGGTAGGACTACGGAGGATCAGTTCCAGCACTACGCGCTGAATCTCCCGATGTATACGCACTTCACCAACCCATCCCGACGGTACGCGGACATCATAGTCCATCGTCAGCTGGAAGCCATCTTGTCCAACGGAGAGGTCGAGTTCGCTGAAGATGCGGAGGCCCTGAACAAGACAGCCGAGCTGTGTAACACCAAGAAGGACTCTGCTCACAGTGCTCAGGAGCAGAGCGTGCATATTGAGTCTTGTCGCCAAATGGACAAGAAACGGCAAGAACTGGGCGGGGACCTTATCAGTGAGGGTATTGTCCTTTGTGTATACGAGTCGGCCTTCGACGTGCTCATCCCAGAATATGGTTTCGAGAAGCGTGTTCATTGCGATCAGTTGCCTTTGAAGAAGGCAGAGTTTGACAAGAATCAACGACTTCTGGAACTCTTCTGGGAGAAGGGTGTGCCCTCGTCGGCATACATACCGGAAGATGAACGGCCGAAGCCAGTTTCCGCCCGTGCGGCTAATGCAGCGGCTGCAGCCCGCGACGCCGAACTCGCTAAACAGCGTGCCAGGGAGCAAGAAGAGGCCCAGCGGAAGAACATGGATACAGGGACGATGTCTACGGCCGATGTAGACGCGCTCTTCGACGATGACGAAGATGAAGATGCAGACAATCTCGCTGGAACCATGGCCGGTGTATCGCTCAATCCCAACGGCGCCGATCGTCCAACCCAGAGCATGCCGCCTTCTCCCACAAGGGGTACGCTTTCGACGGGTCAGGCCCCTCATCGCGTCAACTCGGATTCAAAGCTCTCGCAGAGCGCCAACGAACTCCCCGAGTCTAAGCTTACAAACAAGGAGAAATATCTTGATTGGTTCACCCTGAGGGAAGAAAACGGTGACTATATCCAAGAAGTGCGGGAGATGACCCGTGTGCCCATCATCTTGAAGACGGATCTGACGAAGAGCCCACCGTAAGTAAATACTAGCCCGAAGTATGAGAGACCTCCCTCACTGACTCTGTTTAGGTGCCTGACCATCCGCTCTCTCAACCCTTTTGCTCTTTAATCTCCCACGATACCATACAGGTCCTCCGTAAGGGGGGATGCGCTCTGCTTCTGGTCGGATGTGAGCAACAATAACAAACCACTACTCGCCATGAATACTCCATCCATTACTCGCTGTCGACGTACGGCTACGGAAATCCACGAAGATTGCGTTTGGTCGGCAGACCAACTAATTGACCCAGACTTCACAGGTTTCTGGGAGGCGCAGGAGAAAGGAAGGTATTTATATTGTCGATATTCAGAGCTCAGAAAGGGATATCGCATATAGGTCTATGCAGCAGAAGTACTTGAGACGCATATTACTGTGGCGAGAAGGAGTGAAGTAGCAGTCGAGTTGAGGTCAGTAGTATATGTTTATAGTCGTATTCTAAATTGTCTGTAAGCGCATTGTGAGCATTTCCGTGGGCGAGGAAAATGTGAGGATGACGATATGAAGGGACTTTGGATCCGCTCGCCTGTCCGAGAACCCCGTAGCCCCGTTGGCCAGTTTGTCCATCCGCTTGAACGACTCTGCAGTTGCCGGCAGCCGAAGCGACCCCTACCGGTATGTGACCCTCCCGAAAACCCTAGGCAGGATCGGAGAATAGGCCAGTTGCGATATAGATTTGGGGATCGCCCCTGGGGGTACTTGGCGAGCCAAGGGATGTTTGGTTCATGCTTCAGCCACATGCACTCCTCTCTGAATCACCAGCCCCTGTCGACCATCACAACCACATCGAGTAACCCCTTGTGAACAGCAGTTCGGAGAGCGCTGGGCGATTCGAGCATTATTATTCCTACTTGTTCCGTTGACGTACCTACAGCTTCTGTTCGCTCTTTCTCAAGACCCGTTTCCCAAAACCCCGATGTTTGAATAAACTGCCTTCAGGACGCCAGCCCATAAACTTTGCACCTACCGACCACGAAAGAACTCGGGAAATTGACCACCCGTTCTCATGCAACAGCTACAAGCCTGAACGGTCCTGCTTGTGGCGGCTCATTGTCCTCCGTGCGGCGAAATCGAGGAAGGCTGTCTGTTGTCACTCCAAGGGTTTCAAGCGTGGCCTAGGCTGCGTCGCAGCACCCCTGTTCTGCTACACGACCGACTTCAACACCAACCCCCAGTTCGGCGCCGCGACCTCTCAGGGTGATTCTTCAACCAAAATGAACCGGCCCTTACTCGCTACCGACTCGCATGGCTGAAAACGGAAGATCGCACTGCCTGTTATCCGCTAGCTGGACCTGCCGTGCGCGGGATCACTGTGTCCGCGAATCCTTGGGAGGGTTTGCCGCGTGCTCAGGAAGGACCGTCCTCCGAATTTGCAATGTCGTCTCAGATGCAGCCCCAAGTCGGGGCGAGGACTATAAGGTCCGTTTGGCGCCCACCTCTGTTTCCTTTGAACGTTTTCTGTTGGACATCTAGCAGGAGCTTTCCATTCGGTTCTTCCTCTCCCTAATTCCCACCACATTCTTTCCCTTCGCTTCTTACCTCTGTCCCTGGTTGGACTTTAACGAGAATTTATAATTCATTCAGAGCTAGACTTTGTCATTAGCCGTCCATCTTTCACAGATCAGTCCCTTTAAAACCAGCAAATACCACTTAATTCAGCAAGATGCCTAGCCTCCGCTCAACCATCAACTACCTCATCTGCCTGGCACCGGCGCTCACGGTGGCCGCCCCCGCTGGAATCGATGCTCGTCAAGAACCCGCTCCTCCTGCTCCACCGGCCGCCCCAGCTGCCCCGGCCGGTGGCTTGACCGACGTGGATATTCTGCAATTGTGAGTTCACAAGGTTCCGACCCGTATGAGATGGAGAGCTAACCACCCAACCAGTGCCCTGACGGCAGAGCATCTCGAAGCCACATTTTACAAGCAGGGTTTCGCCAAATTTCCCGCCTCGGACTTCATTGCTCTGGGCCTCAAGGATTCCGATGTACAGTCGTTGATCAAGGTCGGCGAGACTGAGGCTACTCACGTCACGACGCTCCTCTCTGCCATTGCCGGCGCCGGTGCCGTACCCGTCGAGCCTTGCCAGTACAACTTCGACGCTGCCTTCGCCTCCGCCAAAGCCATGGTTGCCACGGCCCGTATCCTCGAGGCCGTCGGTGTCTCGGCGTACCTGGGTGCTGCTCCTCTGGTCAAATCTCCAGACATCCTTTCCGCCGCTGCTTCGATCGTGACGGTGGAAGCTCGTCACCAGGCCCTCATCCGCGTCCTCTCTGGCGCGCAAGCCGTCCCCGCCGCCTTCGACAGCGCCCTTGGTCCCCGCGCCGTCTTCACCCTCGCCGCCCAGTTCATCCGCTCCTGCCCCGAAGGCTCCAACCTCAACATCCAGGCTTTCCCGTCCATTTCCCTCCAGAACCCCGAGCTTGCCCAGGTCGGCCAGAACCTCAAGCTCGCGGACGCTGCCCAGCCTGCCGGTGGCCAGTTCTGCGCTTTCGTCTCTGGGTACGTTTCCCTTGTCCCCTCACCTTTTTACACTGTTCCGTTCTAACATTTCTGTAGTGGTGCAACTCAATTCACCCCTCTGTCCAGCGGAAACTGCCTCATCCCCCAGAACCTCTCTGGCGAGACCTACATGATGATCACCAAGTCGCAGTCCACTGCCGACTCCGAGGTGCTTGCCGGTCCCTCGGTCATCCAGCCTTCGTAGAGAACCTGCGTCTTTTGAGCACCCCGTCTTGCCTGATGGGTGGTAGACCTCCCCTGAAACACGGAGTTCTGCAACCTCGTTGCAGACGGGGAACGTTCAAGAAGAAACAGACAATGTATACAGCAATTTTTGCTCTTCTTTACGGTCGTTGCCAAAATACAAGCGTTTTTTAGAGAGAACCATATTTTTTTAGATATATGACTGGGATGATGATGGTGTTTTGTAAGTGCCGAAGGGATGCTGGGGCGCGAGGTGGTCTTGAGGAAGGTTTGGAAATACCCCCAATGTTATTTGCAGCGAAAGGGATGAAACTTGGTAGTTGTAATCGATGGAATTGAACGTGGATTTGCATGCATTATTTTTGTCCTTGTAATAATGCATGAAAATGGTTGAAGTTATGTCAATGCAAGTATATATGCGTCTAGAAGACATGCACGTGCGAATAATATGCATCACAAGCTCCCCCACCGCAATCCTTCTGAATGCCTAGCCTTCTTGCCTCTTTGGGCTCTTGAGCTCCAGGAAATGCGGGCCGTGGGGCGCATGCCGAGGTTCTGCCGCAGTTCACCCAGACGTCTCATGGAGCTTGGCGATGCTGGGCTGCAGCATCATCGTCCTCCTCGTGAGCAGCTCACCTCAGCTTGTGCTACTGCTGTTGACTCATTCCTGGCTTCCTTACAGTAGCTGTGAGTTGTGAGGGGTAGAAGAGGTAGGTCCTGAATGAGATATATAAGGCCACGGCGGGTTCAAGAATGCGAATCGAAGCTGACCATATGCATATGCATCTCTCTTCTCTGCTTGGTCGCCCGATTACATCACTCTTTTCCCTAAGAGGAAATCCGAACGGGGAAGTCGAAAACAGTCATACTGTGCTTGGACTTTTCTCTACCCTAGAGTAGTCCACGTCCATAAAACAATAGACAGAGTAGAAACAACCAAATAGTGGCTTCGTTCTCGAATCCCGAGCACTTCCCTTCCCTTCCTCTCCACAAACATGTTCCACCAAAACGGTGGCTCGTCCACCTGCATAGTCGAGCCAATGGAGCTCAACGACGTCTCGGGATATCTCCAGCAACCCGCTGATGCGAAGGTGTCAGGGCTGCAAGCCACATTGCAGACACTGCAGACTCGAACAAGTCAACAAGCCGTCCAGGAAAACAATGACCCTGTTGAACACTTGCCGTCACCGACGACGGCGGTAGCCCATAAGCCTGAGAGATGGAATACTCCGCGGACGAATCTCTGGCGGACGTTGGCTGCATTTTGGAGCTTTGTTGTCATGGGATCGAACGATGCTGCTTATGGCGTAAGTGACAACTCCGAATATACAACAAAGAGTAGTACTGACATTGACTAGGCACTGATTCCATATGTAATTTCATCCCGTCCAACAATATCTCGGAGATACACTAATCCCAATATCTACAGCTCCAAGATTACTACAACCTAACCTTCATCATTATCTCCCTCGTCTTCCTCTCCCCGCTCGTCGGCTACACCATCTCCGCCCTCCTCAACAACGCCATCCACCTCAAGTACGGTCAACGCGGCGTCGCCTTCATCGCGCCAGGGTGCCACCTAATCGCCTACATCATCATCGCCATCCACCCCCCTTACCCCGTCCTGGTCGTCGTCTTCATGTTCGCCGGCTTCGGCAACGGACTCGCAGACGCGGCGTGGAATGCCTGGATCGGTAATATGGCGAATCCGAACGAGATCCTGGGGTTTTTGCACGCGAGTTACGGCGTTGGTGCCGTGTTGGCGCCGTTGGTGGCGACGACAATGATTACGAAGGGCCAGAGGCTGCCGTGGTATTACTTTTACTACGTTATGGTAAGTCAACGACTCTCTCATATGATGTCGTAAGCAGGAAAGGGGTTCAGCGACATTGCTCTCCCCCGCCTCCTCCCACCCCCAAATCCATCTCCACTCTCAAAGGCTATGGTAATAACACTGATTTATCCAGATCGGCATGGCCGTCCTCGAAGCCGTCACCTCCACCGCCGCCTTCTGGGCCGCAACAGCCGCCGTCTTCCGCGCAAACAACCCCCGCACCACGCACACCAAGGACAACCGCATGAAGGAGGCGCTGGTCCGTCTGCCCTACGCCCGCGTCACCTGGATCTGCGCGCTCTTCCTGCTCGGCTACGTGGGCGCGGAGGTCGCACTCGGAGGCTGGATCGTCAAGTTCATGCTCGAAGTCCGGGATGGCGGGGATTTCGCGTCCGGGATGACGGCGACGGGGTTCTGGATGGGGATTACGGTCGGCAGGATCGTGTTGGGCTTTGTCACGCCGCGGTTGGGGGAGAAGTTGGCTATTGCAGTAGGTCGACTCATTTTCCCCCTTTAGTGCTTATTTCTCCGGGCTTCCAGCTTAGAGAGAACGTTATAATATATATGCTGACTTTTGGTTCCAGATCTATCTCATCCTCTGCATGGCCCTCGAACTCATCTTCTGGCTCGTCCCCCAATTCTACGTCTCCGCCGTGGCCGTCTCCCTCCAAGGCTTCTTCCTGGGCCCCCTCTTCCCTGCTGCCGTTGTCGCGGCGACAAAACTCCTCCCCCGCCATCTGCACGTCAGTGCCATTGGGTTCGCAGCTGCGTTTGGCGGATCCGGTGCAGCCATTTTCCCGTTCGCGGTGGGCGCCATTGCGCAGGCCAAGGGCGTGAAGGTGCTGCAGCCCGTGATTTTGGCGTTGTTGGGGGTGATTACCGGGTTGTGGATTTGTCTGCCGAGGATTGAGAAGAAAGAGGAGTAGGAGGAGGAAGAGTGGAGCCTTGGGGAAAGTTGCTAGGGACAATAAACCTATTGTAGAGGTGCTTCTTTAGGTACTTCTTTGGAATCTTAAGCTGCTCTACTAACATGCTGTATAAAGAACTTAAGCTAAAGGTGTCTACCTATGCAGGTCAAAGCGAGACAGCGGGGGTTCTCCCGACTCCGGTGATACGTAGGGGAATTCTCAGTCTAAACGATCTCAATTTCCATTTCGTGACTTCCACTTCCGAACCAATGCCGGTCAGTATCTTTGGTCCGCGGCGTTGCCATGCCGATCCGTCGATAAATATTGGGCCTGCCGTCCTCCACCGCCGCCAGTACCAGCATCCAATCTCTGCTGCTGTCGTATTGAGTCCTAAGCCGGGCGCAAAAGACGGTCATCCCCACCCTGATCAAACCTGTGTCGAAGTCCGTCGACGAATCGCCCTGACACTCAATCTCGAACGAGTCGGCTGCTACATTATAGAAAGATCTATGAATCCGCCTAACCTTGGCAGCCTTGACTGGGGCGATAAGGACCACGGAGCCGGACAGAACCTCGCCGGTGGGATCGGGACCCGCGAGTACAGTCGAGGCTCGAACCAACCGCGCATAGATCCTATTCTTTTCGGAGCGATCGCACGTGTAAAGTACATTCCGGTGGACGGACGCCCACGACCACGTCGGGGCACGCTACTTCTCAGGTCGAGGGAGCGGATTGGGGTCGAAGGTCACATATACATGCCAACAAAGTTCGTAAATAATGGAGCTTTTCCACAAGCCCGCCAGGTAGACATCTCCGGAACGGGCCGACAAGCATACTTTGGCCAGGCCTGACAAGGCAGGAGCACATCCTTGGACAAGGTAAGGTATAATTGGGTGTAGGACATGACGAGAAGTCTCCAGTTTTCCGCTACACGCTCTCGGCTATTGCTCGCTTGCATTTGGCGGGCAGGGTTCGTACGGTGAAGCCACCTTGCCAGGTACTTCGATCCATCTGCCGCAGAAAATCAGCATTCACAGGCGGCGAGCTCTGGACATTGCCAAAGCATTTCTCCGTGGCCGTAGTGAAGCAATCGCGGCGCCAGGAGCCGTTCTTGGAAAGTCCAACCGCGGCTCATGAGCGGGCAAATGTTCTCGACAAGTTTCCACACAAACCTACTGTGATTCCACATGAGGTGCACCGCATCCACATGGTCCCTGTCTTCCTTGTTTCTGACGTAAACCTCGTACTCTCTGCCTGCGTGCTGGATGGTTGCCTTTTCAGCCATTTGCGTCGGGGCCACGCGTGGCCAGAGGCCGGCTTCGTCATCCAGAGCAGCCGTCGCGCATATCGTGAGAAAGGAGTTCTGGTAGATTGACGCCATCTTAGAGGACTCTTCTTCCCAATCGACGTCGTCATTCTGAATGATGCAGAGGGAGTCGATCCACAGATACCGGATCCCCAGTCCTTTGGTGACTTGGATTGCGTCGCGGAAAGTGGTGGGAAGCAATTCCCACGGGATTCCACGCATGTTGACCGCCCTCGTCGACCGGGTCGTGAGGCATTGCGGCCGGGAACTCCCCCAGCAGTGGCTCAGAGCGATGTACTGACCACACTGCTTGGTAGTAGTCTCTAACAATCGGACAGTCGTCCCCTCGACGTCGACTACTCGCTTCGGCAAAGGTCTGGAGGATGGCTGCTGACAAGATTTGTGTTTCGCTGAGCACTGGCTTATCCATCGTTTGGCACAAGAGAGAGACCCCTTCGAAGGGATATCTCCGGTCAAAAGTCGGTGTTGCAACTCGGGAAAGAGCTTAGGAGTGTCTTTGGGCATATATTAGCTTCCTATTCCAGGAAACTTCAGTTGGTGGTCAAATTTATACCTTCTTCCACGAAGATTTCGATATCGGTGGAACAGGATTTTGGCGATGGCATATATGATACCCTACGCCACCCATACTCTCGCATGTGTGCCGCGTCGAAAAAGACATCTTGACGTGTCAATTTAGCAGCCACTGCTCGTAGCAGCAGACAGTGGGGACAGCCGCTCTCGGCATGCATCTGAACGTCCGCAACGGTCACGTGCTCCGCTTTTGAATCTGCCCCGAAGAACGGACAGCTATTGGTCACCATTTCTCAACCTGAACCCGCTAAGTGAAGGGAATGGTCGGCTTCGAAGTCGAGGTATGTTTATTTAATGAGTTGAAGCCATTCGCCAACCTTATATCCTCTTAGCCAGGGCAGTGTTATATATACGCCAGCCACCTCGTGGCTTAGCAAGACCTCAGCCACCGCCCAGCTACGCAGTGTAACCAGCTATAGCTAGCTAGATACCCTAGGCACGCAAGTGATAGAAAAAGGGTAACGCATTGTTCTCTTAAGACCTAGGCGTTTTCTCTCTTTCTACCTTAGGATAAGGGAAATACAGCATTAGACCCATCCCCACGAGGTCTAAGTCTACGACAGACAAGCCTCTTGAGTTTTGATAATCAACTTAAACAGTCAACTGTAGGAATTGACAGACGAATACATCACGAATACGATACAAACATATTGCCAGCAGGAATATAAAAAGACATAAGGCTAAACTTTATTGCTCAAGTAACATCCAGCTCAACGCGAGGCCAAATAATCATACAAAGCTAAGCCATCTCATTACCAGGCCCTAAATATTCGTGTACATCATAGCATTCGCTCACTTTCCCATCCATGCTCAACGGATTCAAGCATCGATGTGGGAAGCCCCGGTCCTACTCCTCTCCTGCTCAACGTTCATGCCCCCCATCCTCGTAGTCTCCATCCCCTCCTCTCCCACCATGGCGCTGTCCCTCTTCTTTCCCGCCATGCGTCCTCCCTCCATGCGTCCTCCCTCCATGCGACCGCCCTCCATGCGTTCACCCTCCATGCGACCATGCTCCATGTGCCCATGCGTGTGCGGCACGGGGTCCCTCAAGGTTCCCCCAATGTTCCTGGGCTCTCCTTCAAACCCATCATACCGCTCCTCGCGGCCCGTAAGCACGCCTCCCTTCGCCTTGAACTCGTCCATGGTAACCGGCGGGAGCTCGGAAGTGTGGTGCAGCTTGTCGGCATTGTGGTGCACCTCGTGGATAGGCACGGTGGTGTGGACGATATTGGGCTGGATCGTCTCCTTCTCGACGACGGGCTGGATCGTCTCGTGGACGTGGTGGTGGATGTGTTCGCCCCCGACGACGGGCGCCACGCTCTGGCTATGCGTCGTCGGCTCCACGACCCTCTCGTCGTGGAATTCCCGCTGCTGCTCGTCCAGGCTGCGCCTTGTGGCGTCCATGTTCCTGTGGTCGAACTCGCGGTGCTGGACTGCGCCGAGGTGGGCAGTGTGCGTCTCGGGCAGGACCTCGCGGTCCATGACGGGTTGGACGGTGCGGTGGTAGTGGTCTTGGTGGATCTCCTTGTCGACGGCGGTGTTGATATCCTCGTGCTCGTGCGGCTTGATGTGCTCGTGCTGGACGGCCGGGGCGACGGTTTCGTGGACGGTGGTGTCCTTGTGGCCGGCGCGGGAAGTGAAGTCTCGAATGGAGGCTTTTACTTTGTCCATTTTTTATGGAATTGGATCCAAGTGTTGGAAGGTGTTGTTGGGGTTGTGTTGAACGAACTGGGGTGAATGGATAGGTTTTTGGATAGAAGTGTTTGGCGAGAAGATTGGACCTTCAGTGAAGCGTAATGAAGACTGTAGGTTTGATAATGGTGGTGAAGCTGGGCAGAAAGCCAACGAGAGTCGCCTTTAAATACTTTGTGGAGAGAGGCCATCCCACAATCCAGTTACCTCGCAACACCTCCCCACACCTATGTCATAGACAGCCACATCGTAGTGGGTAATGCCTCAGGCCGCTCGCCCAATCGACACAATGAGCGTTTGATGGAGAAGGACCCTCTCAGAACACTACGCTTCCGGCAGCGGCTGATAGTGGTTTGTTGTTCGGACCATGCGAGTACTAAGCGTTCCCCGAGCCGTCCCATCGACCAACAGCGCGTTCTCGAAATAGTGGACATCACGTCAAGTCTATGTTATGATCGCCACTGGCGCGTAGCGGGAGAGCTTCGCTGTGGATTCAATTCCGCGGGTGCCAGCACGACTACTGGGTGCAGTAGGATGCAGCTCGCAGGACGCCATCAGTTCTCCCGATCGCAGCGTCGCTGTGGAGTGGGATCCCACTTTGCCGAGATGAGAAAGTTGGCATACTGAAAAAGGAAACTCATTTCACAGTATGTAGAGTAGTGACGCTCTTCTCGACACGGGATGTGGAGGGTTGTGGAACCAGCCCGACACATTATAGATGACAGTTCACCATTGGGTCCACAAGTGGTCTAGGCCGGAAAATCACCGCGCTAGTGCCCCGCGGAGAGATGCTGGATCCTGGGTCCCGCCCAGCCATCGATCTCATCGGCATCTCCATCTCTTGGCCTCATCTCCCGAATCACCATGCTGGGGATGCCATGGGCCCGGTTTTGTCCTCGACGAGGCTCCCCGTCGGTGATGGTGATGGATCGACGCCAATTCGATATTCCCATTCGGTGGCGACGATGGGCCAGATGGGTCTTCTCACTAGTGGAAGCTGAAAGACGTGGATGGCTTGATATGTCACTGAAGACGTCATAGGGATATCCCGTCTCAGAGCTCCTGGGATGTCGTGAGACAATTGTGATGTATCGTCTTGGTCTGGTTCGGGTTCCACCATGAAGCTATACCCACACTGCCACGCAATTGGCATCAAGGTGAGCGAAAACAGAGAAACAGGTATCCTCGCAGCGGCAAGTCAAGTGACTTCCTCGGAGAGGCCACGACGCCCTACTCAGGGCCATTGCAGTGTGTTTTGTTGGAGTCCGACGAGGCGTTACCAGGTCGCCATAGCGGCTTTTTCGTCCCATTCCCGTCGAGCTCCCATCTCGCACGGTCTAAGGCCCGCTCCAGCTGGTCCCCAAAACAGTGTTTCATTTTCGAAGATGCATGCATGCTAGCGAATCTCTCTCCGTTATCTTAATATCTGCCCTTCGTCGTTATACCGTCCAGATTTCCTACGAATTTCCCTCGTCATAGTCCCCAGCCCATACCATTCTCTGTCCCGCATTTCCTCCTATTACTGCAGAATGCAGCGCAAACTCAAAAGCATCCTCCGCAAGGGGGCGCACAAGAGAGATGCAGAAGGAGCGGACAGCAAATACGCGAACTCGCCTACGGTGAATAGCCCACTCCCGGCTCCGTACAGCAGAGAATATGGTGAACCTACACAGCCCGGCCCCAGAAGCAGTGTATCCCATGACCTTGAGCAACCACATGGTCCTACGAGAAGCGGTAACCGAGCCGTGAATGGTAACGCCCAAAAGGAAGTCCCTCTTCCTCCCAAGGAAGGGAAATGCAATACTCTTGCAAAGCCTTCGGACACTGCAGCAGCACCCAAATCTTCATCTCCAGTTCAAACGAGATCTCAAGGGGCTACACCCAGTGATGCATTGGCGGCAGAGGAAGTCCTTGATCTCAAGAACAGTGAGGATACGGACGTTACGACGGAGTGGGCTCCTGGTACGTAGTCCAGCATATAGCTCCCTCACAGGGATCTGCGTCTCGGTTCCCATCTATTCCCTCCCATTTCCCTCTTGCCATTCCACCGATCACATGAGCTCTATATGCCCTGTTCTCGGTGCTAACACACCCTCTTCTAGCCGTCACACACGAACACATCAAGCCCACAACAACGGAAATCCGACAGCCGGTCATATACCGCGAGATTCACAACCACGACGTCTACCCCCTTATCCAGCCTGTTTTGCAGACGGAAGTATTGCCCGCGCGGCACTTCGTCCCAGACCCTCAGGATGCGGAGGGGAAGAGGTTGGTCGAGGTGCCAGATGAGCAGGTTCCGGAAGAGTGGAGGCGAAGGGAAAGGGAGAGGGAGAGGGGATTGAATGGTGGTGTTGAGTCTGCTGCTCAGAAGGAAAAAAACTCCATCTCCGAGCATACTAGACCCAGTACCACCACCATCACTCCCCGCGTCATCGACGAAAAGAAATTCACTACTCCCGAGGGGGTCGAGCGCAAGGAGACGACCGTCATGCATCCAGCCAAGTTAGCGGACATGTCGACTTACTCTGGACCACGGGAAACCGTCCATTTTTACGACAAGAGGACAGAGAAAGGGGAGGAGCACCGCCACCACATTAGCAAGAAGAACCCAAGAGGGAGGGATAGCGGGATCGGCGTCTGTCCGCCCGCAGGCGTCCTCGTGCATGATTTTGGTTATCGAGGGGAGAAGAAGACGAGTTTGGAGTTGCGGGGGGGAGAGGGCGAGGAGCACGTCAGTGCGGAACGTGACGCTGAGAGAGAGGATTCTGGGACCAACAATCCGAAGCTCCACCCACCTGCCCCTGCTCATGCTCCAATGGTTCCTTCAATATCAGTACAACCGCCTCCCGGGACGGAGACGGAAACGGACGGCGAGGATGCTTTCGTGGACGCGGTTGAGACCCTCGATCTCGGAACAGAGAGATGGTTCCCTCTGAATTCGGCGGCGGCCGCTCCGTCTTAGAAGTTGAATCACTTGGCTGTCGAGGTTTTTTGCAGGAGGTGATCGACAGCGGATGGCGTTCTTCTCCCTTTGGTTTCCCATTCTGTTTCGTGTTTGGAGCACGTCACGGTGTCGTTGTCGGTTTTCTGCTGTGCTAGCGTTTTTGGCATCCTATCTTCTTTCGCGTTCGTACCGTACATCTATCCTGAGGGAGTAAGCGAGTCCAGTTTTACCCTCACTCCCCGTCTCTTGCACATGTGGCGAAATGATTTGTACACTGAACATATGCTGTGGTATTTCTTCTGATGAGCAATGTCGACATGGCCAACGAAATCGGTCTGAAAGGCAGCTTTACGTTCTTCCCTGCCGTACCGTGTAATCTTCCACGCTCCATTCCCACCATTATAGAGGCAATCCTTCCTCTCGCCCAACCTCGACGGCAACCAACCTTCCGTCCAGAGGCAGAGGCAGACAACCACGTGTCCCTACATTTCACTCCAAAAGGAGAAACCCAAGGCGGAAAAAAAGGCCAAAACGAAGTATACCAACTGCAATTCCTTTCTTTGCAACCCCCCTTGCCCGGGGAACCACACTGAAGTGATCCCCGAATCTAGGCCGTTGGAATCTATAAAGGAACATATGAGCAACACACAGCAAAAACCATAATAGCATACAGGTAATGCAGGCAACAACATGACAACAACATACCACCGTACCAGCCACCCACCCACTTTGGCGCCAAGGAGAAGATGAATGAATGAATGCATGCATGCAATGCCAATGCAAATCGCTCGCTACTGTCATGCTCGCCTCTTCCCATGACCATCTATCCGCATTCAACTCCATGCCGAAATGTATATACAGATACCGATTCAAATACTCCAGCCTACACCACAACCGTGTAATGAAAAATCCATCCCTGTATGTCCCGACAAGCCAAGATATCTTGTATGTGCCCCAAGATCCGAGCCCTACCCAAGGAAAATCGAAAACACGAAGAGAAACCGAAAAGCCGAAAAAAGCACAAGTGGTATCCAGCTCATAAAACCGCCCGATTTTGCTCCCAATTCCCTATTCCCATCTGAATTCAAAGCATTTCCCTTAGAAAACCCCAGTGCGAAAATCCCAAAAAAGTTCGTCAAATCGAAAAGAGAAGTTGTGAGATGGCCGCGCAGTAGGCAGCACGAAAACAGTCCTGCCATGGGCCAAAGGAAGTAGAAGAAAGGACGGTAGCACGCAGAGAAAGGACCCCTCGTTGGGCAACCGACCAAGAAAGAAGGCCCACAAAAAAGGCCTCGGAGAAAGTGTAAAAAGAATCCTCTGGTGGCCGGCTTCTAGAGCAGTTCCTGTTCTGGTCCCATAAAAGAATGGAAAAGCAAAGGAGTAACGGGCAGCAGACAGGCTGTCATGTTGGGCGGTCCTTTACGGGGCCGACTCAAGGCTGGTTATACTGGCTGTAGTAAGGAGAGTCATAAAGCGGTTCTTCTCCTCCCCAGGAATCGTTAAATGTGCCAACGCTGGGGAATGCATTGTGCCACTGGTTAAAAATGGGGATGGAAGGCCTATATTCAGCAAAATACTGCGTATCGTCGAAACCTGGCTGCGGCTGCCCCGCCGGTTCAGCGTGATATTGTGGATATCCCGAGTTGTCAGGGCCGGCATTCGAGGGTGGATAAATGGGAGAATGTCTGTAAGCAGGTCCATACGCTACTTGTTGTGTTACTGAAGGACCCGAAAGGGCCGGACTGATATATGTATGAGCGGAAGGTTCCCGATTTCCGGTCGTGTCGGTCGTACTGGAAGCGGCATCCGACCCGGGAACGTCAGTCTTGAAGCCGTTAATCGCAGTGAGGGTTGCCAATGTACCGTCGGAGTCAGGACGAGGATGTGTTCGGGTTGGTAGTCCCTCGACTGGACGTCTGGTATCCACTTTGCCCAGTGCGTGGACGGGTACGGGACCAAAATTATCGTAATTTTCGTAATAGTCGTCAACGCCGTCGTCCTCTATGGGGCTTTCTCTATGCTCGGTCCCTTTGAGACGTTTCGAAAGCTTTATGTACCCCTCGGCCCCACCTCCTGTACCGCCCTCTCTCACGGGGAGAAGGCGATCATCGGCGGCACCGCCGCTACGATTGGACCCCTTTTCGGACTCAGTTCGTGCCTTGTAATGTTCCACTTGCTCCTCCTTGAGGTTGCGATCCCAATCCACCAAGTCTCCCCAATTTAAAGCAGTGCGCTTCCATTTCCGACGTCTTCTCTTGAGAATGGCAAGGCCAATTGAGATGTCTTCCTTGGTGTAACCTTGGTACACTCTCATATAGTCATAGTGTAGAGCGTACACCCCTACAAGTCGTCAGTCATCTAACGGCACATACGTGGAGCAGCAACAACAACGCACCGCATTGCGCCAGTGAATATACTCCGAACATCATTAGTGGCGTCTCCGGCAGCTTTCCCCACTCCTCGCTTCTATGCACCAGACTTGTGAGGTCGTGGCACGCTTCAAAAAGTTCACAAGCGCTGTCTCTCCAGTAGTTCGGATCCGGAAGATCCTCATTTGACAGTAGGGGCGGATCCAGAGGGCCCCTCGGCCCGGTATGCTCGCAGTTGATGGCATTAGCAGGTACATACTCACGCCGAGGCATCATTCTACAGATGAGATGCAACATGTGTATCAGATTGTAAGCTGCGGATTCTGAAGTATTGAGGTAGGCACCATGGCTGTTAGGGTTAAGTTTGAGCCGACCTGGCAATTTCCGATGCAGAGTTTCAAGGAATTTGTCGAATCTCCTCAAAGCTGAGTTGGGATCCCACGGCGGTAGTCGCTCGTACCTGAGTGCAGTTAGCGCAATTAGCAATCTGGGGCGCATTGATGGACGTACTTTCGGCCCTTATTTACAAACCATTCGTGAACCATTCTATAAACCTCCATGGCCCTAATGTAATGGCAGAGGGCCCCTTCGCCATCGCCCATCTCCCAGTGCATCGAACCATCGGTGCTGGCAAGGGTACTGTCACGGCTCACGCTATGACGTGCATTTCCGTTCTTGCAGTCACCCTCCTCGTCGGGGCCTGCTATGTCCTCTAATCGGCAAGTCGTGACAGGCGTGCCAAAGTTGAAAGCATCTTCGCTGCAGGGTAGCTGTATGGTGATGTCTTTGACAAATATGCTCGTGGGTAGACCTGTACCTCCAGTGGTCGCGCGATCCATAATGAAGCACGACCACCAAGTTCGGCGAGTGATCTCGTCTTCGATGGATTGTTCTTCTCTCGACAGTCGAGGGGTCGCCTTGGGGTCCTTTGGCTTTTCGGGAACCAGGTTCAATTTCAAGATTTGGGCACAGTGAATGGCGTTCCCCACCCAGAGAGAGGCCTCGCGTCGACAGTGAGCGAATCCATACAAACCGAGCATGAGCTGCGTCTGTATGCGCACCGGCGTGGGCCTATCGAAGGGATGACCGAACTCGGCCTTAGCGGCTTCGTAGTAATATTCCCCGACTGCGCTGGGGCCCTCGCGGCCCTTGGGATGCTGCTTCACCAAGTCACCAAGAAAGGGCGCTGTTAAAGCTAGGAACGCAAGCAAGAGGAATGGGGGGAAGCGGGAACTGGGCGGTCTGGGGGCAGGGCGTTTGAATGTGCCCGCATGCATGAAAGGCAAGTCGGCGTAGAAGTGTCGTTCGAAGATGTCCCACTGGCAGGAATCAGAGATGGGAAGGAGATGGACCATGAGGAAGCACTCACGAGTCGGAGCCAAGTTTCATGTGTAAGGATGGGAAGGCTCAAGGGATCTTCGCGCAAAGACGATGCGGAGCTTTCAGGAAGAGTTGCAGCAGATATCAATGCCGATGTCTTCTTGTGGCGCTTTCGGGGTGCCTACCAGGACTCAGCATGCATTCTAACAACGCAAACACATGCGGCACGTGGGACAGATACAGCCCTCGACTTGGGCGGTCGATGTTATTGATTCAACATGTTTGTACTGCAAAGTACGCACAGCAGAGCATAGAGAGGCTGCGTAGAAAAAGGGAAGATAATTTGAGTATTGGAGTCACTTACCTCGGAGTCGGGGGTAGGACCATTAGGAGAGTTTTCGAGGTTGCTGTCTCTCCGGGACTTTGGTGTCTGCGAGGGCGGGGTGTAGACGCATTGGCGGTTACGGTTGCGACAGGCGGCGCAGGTGGTGGAGGGCCCGTCGTTGACGCATTTGGTCTTGCTGGAACGGCATCTCTCGCACGCGACAGAAGCCCTCATGCGTGCCTTTTCGTCGTAATGGACGAGGCCAGGACGGGTATCGGCGTCGGCAGGGACTAGAGGGCGCTTCGCGGTCGAGGGCGAGCAAGGGACGGTGGGCGGGGAGGTTTGCGCGGTGGAAGGGGAGACACGGGAGACGGGGGAGGTGATGGTGGTATGGGGAGGTTGAGAGGGTTGAGGCGGTTGGGGTGCTAATGCGGGCGGCCGCGGAGGTGGTAGTGGTGGTAGTGGTGGTAGTGGTGGTGGTGGAGCGGGCAGCTGGGGCGGAGAGGCGGGGCCGCCCGCGGCTGGGGCGCGTTGAGGACGAATTTTGGCGGTGATTTGGACCAGCGGCAAAGAAGATGCAGTGGCCGGTGTATCGATGTCGCTGGCCGCAGAGGGAGGGGTGTGTCAACAGCGTGGTGGGTGGTGGGCAGCGCCGCGGCAGAGGGCGGGATAGGGCTGAGGTGCAACCAACAACGGCGCGATGAAAGTGATATGTATAGGAGGCAGCGTGGGGCCAATCAGCACTGAGTAGGTACCCAGGCAAGCGCGGAAGTCGGGGGTGGCTCCGAACAGCCGAAGGGCGAATGTAGCGAGGCCTGGGCGCCGCTTGTGAACTGGAGGCTGGTGAACCGTGAAGGTGGTGAAGGTGTTTGTCGAGAGGGCGGAGAGGGGATGGCCGAGCGAGCGAGCGGACGTCGATGAAGCGGGAGGATGGCGGCGGTGGAGATGGACCAAGACTGGTACTGACAGTGGACAGTAGACAGTAGGCGCGATGGTGTACCGTCTACTCCGTACGTTACTGTGTACTCCGTACACAGGAAGAGATGGTGCAGGATCGTAGGATGGCCGGGCAGCAGCGCAGCGGTGCAGAGAGGCAGGCAGCAGGAGGCACGATGACGGGCAAACGCAGCGCAGGAGCACCAGGACACCGACGAAGACTGGAACTGGAAGTAGAAGTGGAACACCAGGAAGGACAGGACGCGGTGGACGGATTAATAAGTGCTTCCTGTGCTTCCCGCGCTTCCCTTAGGGCTGGGAGGCACCAGCCCTGGAGGGCGCATGCAGCAAGCACCACGACACATGGGGAACCATTCCATTTGGCATTCTGGCCCTTGGGGAGGAGCGGAGGACATGGGAAGACATGGGAAGACATGGGCCCTGGTGCGCCGACTGGCACCGTGTTACCATGTCGTCCGCCTGTCGAGCGTGGGGATGGATGATGGATCGACTGGCCACATGCGCCATCGAAGCCATAGAAGCCATCGTTGGACGGGGTATAGCGGAAAGCGCAGGTTATAGTCCAGGTTATTGTCCAGGTTATAGCCTGGGCTCTGTTAAGACGCAGGCGATATCGATGCAGACGGCCGTTTGTGTGAACACTAACCACTGTACATACATATCTCCTGTACGGAGCCCCAAACAGACGCATCCTGCTCGCCCTCAATGGTACCCATCGGGCTCCTTCACCTCGTGCAGTGTGTGTACAGCGCGCACAGCAGAGGGACCAGGTTGCGCCGAGACGTGTCTGCTCTGCTCTGCTCTGCTCTTGCTCTGCTCGCTCGCCTGCGCACATTATTATTATCCGCATTTTCTGCATTTCTGCATTTCTGCCCTTTCGCCCTCATCGGTGAGAGCGCGCGCCAGTCAACGAGGCGTACAGATGCCGCGCTGCAGACACGACAGCAGAAGCCCCGTTGCACCATGGGCACCCCCATCTGCACGACGCTCAATCCAGCACTGCTGTCACTCCGCCAGTGGCAGTCTGAGCGGTGGGTCGAAGCACCCCCGACTTGAAGCCAAGTTCAAAGTTGCTGAGTGCTCCGTCTCCATGCTCCGTTCCGGACGACCTGGAACCTGGGCACTCGGAACCGCCGCCTGGCGCGGCGAGCTGAGCTCCCACCGCGGTGTAGAGAGTACCTACCTATAGAGGTGAATGCGAGCTGTCTGCTTCACATAGTTGCATGCATGCATCTCTGCGCTGCTGATACGCAGTGCTACACTTGCCCGAATTCACCGATTCCAGCGATTGCCATCTCCGGTGCTTCTACGCGATCCCGACGTGGAAGGCCTATGCAGAAAGAAACTTCTTCTTCCCCTCCATCGACATCGCTAGGACGTTGCCCGTACGATGCACAATAATCACGTGATTATATGCACCGCCACATGCACTATCACCCGTGGACAGCGCTTGAGACTTGTATGTAGCGGAATAGTCACGTGAAGGACCTTCACCTTCCAACCTTGGAAGGTTGGCTTGCACTTGGCGGCGTCTTCAATGGTCGTTAGACGACGCAAAGTCTAGACACTGATAGCTACAGCACTTCCACGTAGTCTGTCCCAACATGTCTCGCTTGATGATTTAATTATTCGTCTCCTGCTGTGTAGGGAATTAGGTGGTGAGGGGACTTTAGAGCATATGAACGTACCCGTCCGCCCCCGCAGTTGAAGCCGCCACCCAGGAACATGTACTGTACAAGTAATCAACATATCAGCATACCAGTCCTCTGCGGCGTAAAGAATGAAACGCCGCTCGCGTGAGGTCTGTTTTGGGCCTCCTATATACTTCCCCTACCGTGAAATCCACATGTCCATCTCCATCCCCATCCATCATATGCATTTCAGCTCTGGAGGTCGTCCCCACCCCACCCGATTAGTTCGCGTCCCCCGACCCTTGGAGCCCGCGCCCGCTCACTCCGTCATTCCCTACATTTGCCCTCTCCACCTCATCGACCTCCTTTCTCCCCCTCCCTTCTCTCCCCGTTCCCCCCAAATCATCACTGCACTCTGCTAGGCCTGCTGGCGCTGCACTGTGCCTTTTGCACACAGCCTGTGGCTGAGACCGCGAGACCGCCCCTCTGCTCCACCGTCTCCACTACCCGTTTTGCCCGCACCCGAGCGAGCAACGCTACGATTCCACCCACCATCATCCTTCTGCACGCTTAGCCCTCCGGCCTCCAATCCATATACCCCAGCGCCTCCCGCTGCCGCACTTGTCTTGTCCTTGTCGCTACCTCTACCCCCCTTCCCCCCGATAGCGCACAAGGAGAATATCCTGCTGCGCGTCACTCGGGGCCTCGTCGGGCGTCAACTTCCCCCCGGCCCTCAGCCAGCCTGCGCTTCCCGCACCCCGCGCGCCTCTCGGTGAAGGCATCTCGCCAACCCTCTGAACCACTCTAGCACGCGACCACTCCCCTCCGATAAGCCGCCAAAATGGCTTCCAACATCGATGACACCATCGCAAATGTGCGTGAGAAACTGGAGAAGGAGAAGGTCATCCTCAACTCCATCACCACCATGCGCAACTCCACCAGCAATCGCGACGTGCTCGACAGCCTCGAGGTGAAGCAGCGAGACAGCCGCCGGAATCTCGAATATTTCCAAAAGACCCTCGCCGACCTGGAGATGAAGAAGATGGGTACTGGCATGCAGAACATGAATCTCGACGCTGCTGGCTCCAGGAAAGCTGGCAACCCTTTGACCCCCCCACCCAAAGACGGCTGGAATGGATACATGGGACAGAGTCAGAGCCCTTACGGGGACTCGCAAGGATCCCCAAATAACCTCAGGGGAGGAACTGGCTTGATGCCCCAATCAGGTCCCTTTACCCCAGGTGCCCCGAACGCGCAGACAAAACGCGCCCAATACACCAAGCTGGGTACGTATTTCACAAGTCATGGCCTTGGTGGACTCCACTAACGTCGAATAGAGTTGCTCAAATACGATACCAGCCTTATGGGGCCCCGGATACAGTTCATGCTCTCCCAGCTCAATTTCAAGCGCACCGTCGAAGCTCAGTACAAAGCAGGCATCGACAAGATGGTCAAACTGTACTCTATGGAGGGAGACCGTAAGAGCAAGGCCGATGCCGAGGCGAAGCGCATCGAGAGTACGCAGAAGTTGCGACTCCTGGATCAAGCTCTGAAACGATATGAGCAGCTGAACGTGGGCCTCATAGATGCTGCCGACGGTGGCGACGGTACGTATAACCAACACGCCGTCACATCATACACCATCTAATCGCCTCACAGATGATAGTCTGAACGTCCCGAACCAGAGGAAGACTTTGACTGGCCAAGTCAGCATTCAGGTCCATGCCGTAGCCGACCTGGAACACGCCCCTACCTCACGCTATAGAGGAAGCCCCGAGACTTACGTCGTCATCACCTGCGAGGATCACCCCACGCCCATGAGCACGAAGCCTGTACCCAGCAAGGATGACCCAAAGAGAGGCCTCAAAGCCGGTCAATTCAGCGACGAGACTTTCCGCTTCGACGTGGACAAAGCGAACGAGATTGAAATCACCGTCTATGACAGGGCCGGCCACCAGTCCACCCCTGTTGGTATTCTTTGGTTCCGGATTGCGGATCTCGCGGAAGAAGTGCGCCGCAAGAAGATCGAAGTTGAACTGAACCAGTCTGGATGGCGAAGGGCCGATCAACTGCAGCCAGACTTGCAATTTCAACCGCCCCCAAGCCAAAGCCATGGGGGAGCTGGCGCCGCTGCCCCTGGTGGCATGCAGTCAGGAGGTCCGGGTCCCTCAGCAGTGGCTCCAGCGCCCTCAATCACCAATTGGTACTCCCTGGAGCCCGTCGGACGTATTCAACTGACCTTCTCGTTTGTGAAACATACCAAGAACAAGCAGCCCTTCGATCTACGCCTTGGTCGCAAAGGCGCTATTCGCCAGAGAAAGGAAGATGTACACGAGCAGTATGGTCACAAGTTCGTCCAGCAGCAGTTTTACAACATCATGCGATGCGCCCTTTGTGGAGACTTCCTCAAATATGGAACGGGTATGCAATGTTCGGATTGCAGATATACTTGCCACAAGAAGTGTTACACCAAGGTTGTTACCAAGTGCATCACCCAATCCAATGCGGAAACAGATCCGGACGAAGCAAAACTCAACCACCGCATTCCCCACCGTTTCGAGAACACCACGATCATGGGCGCCTACTGGTGCTGTCACTGTGGTTATCTTCTTCCGCTCGGTAGGAACAAGGGCAAACAGTGCAAAGGTGAGCACATTCTCTAGGCGCCTGTGAAATAACGCTAACAACCACAGAATGCTCCCTGTATTGCCACGCAGGTTGTGTCCATTTTGTCCCAGACTTCTGCGGCATGTCTATGGAGAAGGCGAATCAGATCCTGATGGAAATCAAACGGACACGACGAGGCCAGTCAGCTTCAGGATCGACAATGACTTCACGGGTCCTCCGACCTCAAGGGGCTCAGAAACCCACTCCTCCGCCGCCCACGCAACCGCAATTCCTACCCCCTCCTGGGCAAGAACAACAAGGTCAACCCGAAAGGTATTCCTATGGCAAGGACCAGGCGTACGGTGCGGCCCCTACCCAGCCACCATATTCTCCCTCGGCAACATCGGTCGACGCCGCACGTTCTTCCTACCGTACGTCTGGGTCGGGTCCTACGCCGACATCCCCTACATCGCAGCGTCCTCCTTCAAACCGCTCTCAAAGTTCGCAAACAACTTCAACAGCCTCGGTCGCAGCCGCAGCTGCTGTGATGGGCAAAGGCCCTGTCGCCCCTTACCAGCGAACACAGTCGGATTACTCGCCTCCGGATTCTCGTACCTCGGGGGGTTATCCCCAAGATCAGCGAATCACTCAGCAACAACCACCTCCCCAGGTTGGCTACGATCCTCGGCTCTACGCAAATGTGTCAAACACCCCCTACCCTCCCACTCACCAGCAGCCGCCCGGCCATGGCCCGCAACAATACTATCCTCCACCCCCAGCTCAGGCCCAACCACAAAAGCAAGTTGCCGTCGGGCAGCCGCCTCAGCCCATGCCTGAAATGAAGCAACAGGCTCCTCAAGTCAACCAACCATTGTCCGCGATGACGAAAGCACCCGAGAACAAGGTTACCCCTTCGGCAGATACCAAAGGTACCGGAAGGAGGATTGGCCTGGACCATTTCAATTTCCTTGCCGTCCTGGGCAAAGGTAACTTCGGAAAGGTCATGCTGGCTGAGACAAAGAGCACAAAGCAGCTCTACGCTATCAAGGTGCTGAAAAAGGAGTTCATCATCGAAAACGACGAGGTGGAAAGTACGAGGTCCGAAAAGCGAGTGTTCCTGATCGCCAACAAGGAGCGCCATCCGTTCCTCTTGAATCTCCATGCCTGTTTCCAGACGGAAACGCGAGTTTATTTCGTCATGGAATACATCAGCGGCGGAGATCTCATGTTGCATATTCAAAGAGGCCAATTCGGCCTGAAACGTGCACAGTAGGTATCCATCCTTTGAGTGTGGTTCCTTTTGCTGACAAGTTTCACAGGTTTTATGCGGCCGAGGTCTGTCTTGCCTTGAAGTACTTCCATGAGAACGGTGTCATCTACCGTGACTTGAAATTGGACAACATTCTTCTCACTCTTGATGGCCATATCAAGATTGGAGACTACGGCCTTTGTAAAGAAGAAATGTGGTATGGTTCCACGACGAGCACATTCTGCGGTACCCCAGAATTCATGGCTCCTGAGGTGAGTTCTCCAGAATGGACTTTCGAGGCTCGCCGTTGACATTGCGATTTAGATCCTCCTCGACAAGAAATACGGTCGTGCCGTCGACTGGTGGGCATTCGGTGTGCTCATCTACCAAATGCTCCTACAGCAATCGCCTTTCCGCGGAGAAGACGAAGACGAAATCTATGACGCAATTCTGGCCGATGAGCCCTTGTACCCAATTCACATGCCTCGCGATTCCGTCTCCATTCTCCAGAAGCTCTTGACGAGAGAGCCGGAGAGGCGACTTGGCTCCGGTCCGACCGATGCACAGGAGATCATGAGCCACCCCTTTTTCAGAAACATCAACTGGGATGACGTTTACCACAAGAGGATACCGGCACCTTTCATCCCTCAGATCTCTAACCCTACCGACACGAGCAACTTTGACACTGAGTTCACGAGCGTGACTCCTGTTCTTACCCCGGTGCAATCTGGTATGTTTTTGGGCTCGATTATTCCGATATTATTGACGTTGGCTAACCCGAAAACAGTTCTCTCGCAGGCCATGCAAGAGGAGTTCAGAGGCTTTTCCTACTCGGCAGACTTCGCCTAAATATGTCTTTCATGCGTTGTTGTCACGATACCCTGCAACAAGATTTCAATCTTCGATTTATCATAGGTGAAGGAAAACGACGGGAGAATTGAGTTTGATATGTATGCCTACAACGACGTGGACGTATGAAGCTGAAAGCATGCAAGAGTGTCTGCTCCAGTTCATCTTGCGGGACAGAACACCGGAGACACCACACGTCGGTGAACGCTCCCATCGCCAATGGCGGACATCACCAGTCCCCTTGCAACTGGGGGAGACATAGATGTTGTTACCTCGCTGTTGACCAGCTGGGAGGTCCGGTTCTTGTTGCGCTTTGAAGCTCCTGGGGGGACCGTTGGACAGGTGCTGGTAATTCTGCTTGGTGGGCTGGGTTGCAGGCTTCAACAAAGATCTTGCGGTCTATGAGTGATTCGGTATAGATGAGCTGGGGAATCGATTGGACCTCAAGTCCTTTCTTTCTGTTTTTCTACCTTTCTGTGTTGGAGATTCCCTTTCGTTTATACTCCTCCTTCTTCTTCCGCCGATTCGATATCTCTCATCATACACATTTAGGCATAATATTGGATTTTGTTTTCGTCTTCTACGCACGATGCTATGGGTCTTGGGAATGCCTGTTCTGCCGTAAGGTCTTTGAGCAGCGAGCTGCACAAGATCAAACTCGAAGCAGCACCGCCGAAGAGCCAAGGAGAGCTTCCATGCACCTGCGAGGCCGCCGAGCAGATGCTCCTACCAGGTTACTGTATTGGTAAGCCATTGAGATGGGGGTTGCTGCTGGTGAACACAACTTCCAAGCTTTCGACGAGAACACTGCAAGTCGGGGCTCACACTCGGCAGAACATCGGTACGTTAGGATAAGCTACTGCATGCATGAGCGTTTTGGTCCCTGGGCTGAGTCGCGGCTGTTGCATGCTCGAGAGGCGACCGAGCCGTGTGGCCACACAGGCTATACGCGTATTGTACAGTGCTGGGATGGGGACGTTGCACCGTTTCCCTCACTCTCTGCAATGAGATGATTGCTGATGAATCTGCGTCAAGGGTATCCACATAGGCCATACATATATAACGTTCTGATTGAGTTCGTAGATTTGTATTTGCGCGGGGCACTGTATAGATTGTATTCCTATCCCTCATTCCCAGGACGGCTTTTACCCTCGTTATCCGCAGCCAATTGCAAGCCTCCTGATGACACACTTGGGGGGGGGGGGGGGGGGGGGGGGGGGGGGGGGGGGGGGGGGGGGGGGGGGGGGGGGGGGGGGGGGGGGGGGGGGG
>JAFHBW010000143.1:0-60542 GCA_019022765.1 Westerdykella sp. P71 | reverse complement strand
ATCTACTACTACCAGCACCATCTTCACAACGGAGACTGCTACAAGCACTCAGGTGGAATCATCTACCACTACAAGCACCATCTTCACAACGGAGACTGCTACAAGCACTCAGGTGGAATCATCTACCACTACAAGCACCATCCTCACCACCGAAACTGCCACCGCCACTGTCAGCATCACCGAAACTCACACTGATTCGACGATTGAGACCACGACGAGTACTGAGACCACGACGTCTACAGCCACCGCATTTGCCACACAGACAGCCACAGTCACTGGCACCGCTACAAACACTGCTACAGCGACAGTTACATCAGTGCTCAGAACCACCAGCACCTTGTTGGCCACCAAAACTGTTAACCAGACGCAAACCCAGACGGTTCTGGCTACCTCAACCAAGACAGCAACGAGCACGATCAATCAGACGCATGTGATAACAGTGACGTAAGTTCCTCCTCCCAGCCGACCTTTCTGGAGCAGCTCTAACATTCGGCTTTGATAGATCAACGAAAGTTGCTACCTCCACGGCCGTCGTCACGTCTACGAGGATCAGGAGGTAGATTTTTGCAGCATTCCTCCCAAGATAGGACATAGTTCACTATGGTTATGTGAGAAGTCATGGTTTTTTGGGAAGGGTTTGATGAAACGAGATTATGCTAGGATTTGCAGGCTTGGAGATGACGCTTTCTTCCACATGTAACACTTTAATATCTTGACCTACACTTTCAGCGATTTACCACAAATCCTAAGATACTTGTCTTCATTGAACTTGTGAGGCTCGTTGAAGTACCGAATCTGGAGAGCGACGTTCCCAGGTGGAGTGCTTGGAATGCCCTAGGGGGAACAGAGCAGTTCAATCAAGGAACAACAGAAAATTCAATTGAGCAGCTAAGCGAATCGTCTTACGATCCCCGCGCCGCACGAGTAGCATAGCCTGACCTGGCGGCATCATCCGGCTACGGTGCGTGGGTCTAGATCGATAGACTGTGCGGCTGAGAACAAAGGGTACGCGAAGTGGCGCTGCTACCAACCATTGTTGGTAGAGGCTTCAGCTACACAACACCAACGACCTATCTGGAAGTGTCGTGGACGGCGACTACACCTCCGATAACGTGGAGTAGCGCTGGGCTGATGATGATGTGGCACACCTGGGCAAGATGGTGACCACTGACCGCTTGATGCCATGGCCTAACATCATGCATTCGCTCCACCTTAAGCTTCCAAGACTCGTGCCTGTGGGACGGCTGATGTGGGGATTGCCGATATCTTGGTGTGGCACGATCAGATTAGCTGACAATTACACCATTGCGCGTGAGGCAATAGAACCACTGTGGTAGACTATCTAAACTCTAGTGGCGAACTGGTTCTAGACGTCTCGAAACGAAAAAGTGTGCCGAATTGAGTTGAGAGCAGTATAAAATGGGACAGATCACCATTCTACTTTCACTATACTTCCACTAGCAAAACCAACTCTGGACAGAATATCTCTTTTCAGATCCGAACTGTTTAAATCGCAAACGGTTGTCTAGAAGAAGCGAGCGAGGCGACAACTCAAGGGGCGATATGCAAATCCAAACACCATGGAGACTCTGTCTCAGCTGGGTGATGGGAGTGGCACTCCTCGTACCGGTGAGGGTATCCGCCTTACCGTCCGGGGGACAGTCGGGCACAACTCTCACCGCGAATGTAACGGCCAATGCGCACCGGACCACTACGTTCAACTGGGGGATCACCAAGACGGTTGACAAGACCACACTCGACCTCTTCAGAGGTGACAGCAGTACCGTGCAATACACGGTGACGCTGACCAAGGATGCCGGCACTGTCCACGCCTGGATTGACGGGGAAGTCTGCATTACCAACGGCGGCGCTGTTGCGACTGAGAATCTCCAGTCGACGATTAACGTGTCGAAGCCGCCGTCCACGGACCTCCTAGCAACCACTTCACTTGACGTGTCGTCCCAACCGGTCCTGGGTCCCGGGGAGAGCCACTGCTACCCCTATAGCATTGACCTCCCGACGAATGCAGCCGGCAACTACAAGGTGACGGCCGATATAACAATCACCAACCATTCAGGGCACCTCGGTCAGCCCTTCGGCCCCAACCCGTCCGCCGACACGACGATGCCGTCGACCGGGACACTCGTGCACGACAGCGTGACAGTCTCCGACACCCTGGGAGGGTCGCTGGGAACCTTCTCCGCGAGCGGCACGAAGAGCTACACCCACATATTCAGCTGTGATGATAACAAAGGAAGCAATGGCAACACAGCTTCCATCACCTACGACGACAACACGTCCGGGCCTACCGCCTCGGCGTCGGTGACGGTCAACTGCTACGCCCTGGATGTATCTAAGACGGTGAGCACCTCGTTCGACCGGACCTACAATTGGGCAATCAAGAAGTCGGCCAACGAGTCCAGCCTTGCGCTGGTGACGGGTCAGTCGGCGAGCGTCCTGTACACGATCGATGTCACCACCACGACGGCGGACAGCAACTGGGCGGCCACCGGGAAGATCACGGTGCACAACCAGGCACCCATCGATGCCACCATCAACAGCGTCGCCGACGCGGTGGACGGCATCCCCGCCACCTCAGTGGACTGCCACGTGAGCCTCCCCTGGACGCTCCCCGGGAACGCAGATCTGGAATGCGATTACAAGGTCGACCTGCAGAGTGCCTCCGGCGGCACTAACACAGCGACCGTTGTTTTGCAGAACCACGCCGACGGCGCCGCGTCCGGGACGACTACTTTCACCGGCACGGCGGTGGTCGATTTCACCAACGCTAACATCAAGGCTGTTGATGCGACCGCCACGCTCAGCGATACCTTTCCGGGCTCTGGCCTTCCTGGCACAGTGGCCGCTACTGACACTCCGAAAACCTACACCTACACCCGCGTGGTCGGGCCATACGACACAGCGGGCTCTTACACGGTGGACAACGAGGCATGCGTCAAAGGCAATGACACCGGGAAGGGCGGATGCAGTTCCGTCTCCATTCCAGTGACGGTGACGACGCCCCCACCTACAGGGAAGTTGTGTCCACTTGGTACTGGATTTGGATATGTTTCGGACACTGCCTCTCCCAGACTAAATACGTTATCGCCTAAAAACTGCAATTCGCGTTGGGTGCGTTACTGGCCAACTGATATCTAAGACTTTCTACTGACATACCCCAGGGTTGGTACATTCCTGCAAAGATTTCACAGTTGCCTATTTCTGGGAAGCTGTACGTCGGTGCCGGAAACAATGATTTGTTACACGGCGAAATCGCGGGCTCCTTCAGCATTGTCGTCGGCACCGGTGGTGTCGATGTGACCTACAACCTCGATCCCGGCTATGATCTTGCCGAAGTCCATGTCTACGCCAAATGTGACACCAAACCTAGCGTATGTACCTTCTGAGAGTGCTTCCAATTAGCACCGGACTCTGCTGCCCTCGAAAGATACACTAACAATAAACGCAGTCGTGTGCTCCAGGAAGCTACAATGGACCCACTTCGGCACCAGATCTCAGTGGCAATTCCGACACAAGCCTTACAGTTTCTTTCCCAGGCCTTCAACAATGCTCCGGAACGGTTTATTACATCGTCGAAGCCAATGTCAATAAGTTTTACAAAAATATCGACACCTGCCCAGCTCCTTTAGCTGGTGGGAACTGATTCTAGTCTTGCTTGCACTACTCCAGCCTAGGAGCCTAAAAGAAACCCATTCTTGGCTACGGGTTGGAAGTTGCAGGTGAAAGGGAGACCAGGAGAAGGACGGGGTGTAGGTGGTTATATGAATAATGAGACTGATCAACCATGTTTGTCTATTTTCCTGATTATGATACGAAAAGGACTCCTCCCAATTTGATCTAGCTACAAAAGTTTGTCAGATTTTTGGTGGTTCCTGAACCTGTTAATTAATATCATGCGTTAATGTATTCGTTCGTTAATTTTTACCTCCATGAATCAAGTATGCATGTGTACTCTCCAAAGTTTCTCAGAATCCCCTGGCGGAGCTATATGTATTAAAGGAACCTCAACCTATCTGTCAAAGTGTTTGAACCTCGAGCGTTTTCGCAGTGTTGGCCAATTGCATTGTATTGAAGAATAAGACGAAATCGATGCTATAACAGAAGACGTAACGAAGTTCTTGCGGGGTGGTCCAGCCGCTCAACAGCAATCACAAAAATCGACAACATTCCCTCTCGCTTCCCCAGCTTTCTAAGTGCTAATGTTGGCGGAGAAGCTCGAGACCTGAAACTTGGCCGGCCCACCCGTGAACGCCTCCGTACCGATTTGGAAAACTGGAAAAGCACATCAGTCACACTCCCAGATCTTTTGACAAAGCAGGGGAGATAAGAAAGAGAACATCACTCACCGATGAGGTTCTGCTGGCTCGCGGGGAAACCCTGGCTGCTCGTCAGATAGTTGTAGAACTGCTTCACGTCCGCGTTGAAGTTGGTGATGTCGTTGTTGCCGGCGCGGACGAAGCTGTACACCTTCATGGAGCCGTTGTAGCCGAAGTACAAGTCGAAGCTGTATCCGCCGATGTTGACGGTGGCGATGGGGGACCCGCCCTGGGAGATGGGCCAGACGCCGCCCAGACGGCCGAGCCTGGAGAAGAAGGATTGTTAGATGATCGATTACACCTTCATATGGCTGGCCACAATACGTACCAGATCATGACTTCGTAGTCGCCGCTGCTGGTGGAATGGTTCGGGTCCTGCGCAGTGAAGATGTCGTACGCCACGTTCGCCCGCACTCCATTCGTGGTGTTGTAGCTCCAGTTCGCGGTCGTCTGCATGGTGCGGATGCGGTCGATCGTCATGCCCTTGGAGATCTGGCGGCCCGCGTACACGTAGCTCTTGACGTTGTTCTCACCGCCCTTCCAGGTCCAGGTGGAGCTCCAGCGGATGCCGTTGCCGCTGGTGCCCTCGAAGTAGGTGCATTGCGAGCCCGACGTGGCGCTGTCCTTGCCCCAGAGGTTGTTGAGAATCTCGTAGCCGTTGGCGGCGTGATAGGCGTATTGGCTGCAGAGGGTGACGGTCTGGCGGCGGGTGAGCGTCGAGGGGTTGGTGGTCGGAGTGCCCCGTTCCTGGATGTCGCTGGGGTTGGAGTCTATGGTGACGATGAGCACTTGGTTATGAAGTGTCGTACTGGGGTGGGCTGAGAATTTATAGCATACCAGGGGTAATGGGGCTTGCGAATACAAGTGGGAGGAGGCACACGCCTAGGGCTGCGAGGAACTTCATCGTGGTGCCGGGGAAAATAATACTAGTGAACTCTTATTATAATCTATCCGTTATAGCTCTGATGGGGATGCTTTTAGACATCACGGCTTCCTTTCGTTGTTCTTATACTTCGTTGAATGCGACCCCATGACGGAGAAATAGACAAGTCGTCTTATTGTTCTGGTGGAGTGTTCACTCTATACATATGAAGCCCCATCTCCTTGGATCTGGCGAATCTCACGGTCCTATCCTGTGCAGGGCAAGTATCCGACATCGAAGATCATCTCCTCTCCATCTAAACCTCAGTCGCCTGCCCCCATTTCTGGTATCCAGGCCGTCACCCTAGTGCCCATCAATCTTCGTGGACGGAAAATTTAATTAACATAATACACAACGAGGCCAGTGACGGTATGCTTGTATACTTCTAGAAAGTTCGGCTGCAGGAAAATCTGGGGAAACACGGGGTCTTTACCCAATGCATGTTCTGGATATTTGCCGTCTTCGGCTTCCGTTGTGTCAGGTTGTAGGGAATGGTCAGTGAGTGGTCTATATAACCGGGCCGCACTAACCGAGTTGTCACGCTTGCGCCATATACACATGCACGTAACCCGGATTTGCCTAGTAGCAACATATATCATACAAGGGGATAGAAAACTAGTGTGAGACCTAAGAATGGGGTGAGGTTCGTTGTGGCGGAACCCAAGTTACCCCCATCGGCAACAGACGAGTATGTCATCGTCAAGGATAGAGGTAGGAAGGTGGGGAGAGGAACGTCGACCCGTCTCGCCGCATTTCCAAGATTGAGGCTCGAGGTCCTCCAGATTATGTTTACATGGGGAATGCAAGTCTTGCGTGGATGGAACCGCTGACCTGGGAGGCGGTGGGATCGTCATGGAAGGCGGGTGATATGAATGTTGGAAGACGTATGCTGGACAAACTGAGAGCTGTACACTTCAAGATGGTTGCGGCGATACAGTAACCTCAGACATTGTGGAGGTTTGAGTTCGACTAGGATTCAGGAAACGATTCACTATTCCTCTAGTAGACCGACACCTAAGCCCCACGTCCACCTTAGTAACCACAGCCAAAGCGCAGGCTCTCATTGCTCAAATTCATCAGCAGTTTAATCCTTGGTCGGGTAGATTCCCATCTATCAGCCGCAGCTGTAATGTCTGCAGCACACCCATAACCCGTCAAAGGAGCGCCCATGCATTTTGGCCCTTGGAAAGACTTCGCGCCCAACAGCCAGCGGTGGATCGCAATCAATCCCCCCGTAGCTTCAAAGTACCACCTCGAAATTTACCGCATCATTGGGTTCAGCCTCAAAGAAAGGGCACTGCTCCCGCCAACACGCCAGTCTTTACATTCACCAGCAGCGACACAGCCCCACTCCAGGAATCAGGGGACCAACCAACACCCCCCCCCTTGAAGTATTTGACGCATCCAGGCCAATATAGATGAGCGATGGAGATGGCGTCCCTTCGATGCAGCTAGGCGGCATCGGAATCGAGCGGTGTAATCGCCCGAGCATGTAGCCTCTAGGACGAGCGACAAACAGAGACCTTCCCTTTCCCCTGCGTCAAGGTAAATCCACATGAAACAAGCCTTTGTATATCAAAGGTGGGACCCAGCCGGAATTTCGAGACCTACCTTTCCGTGATGAGCGTCTGATCCTCAGGTCTCAATAAATCCATCAAATCGCACATGTCACACCAAGTCCAAATATTTATAGTTTTTATTTCTCATTTCTATCTTTTGGTAAGGCTCCCCGCAGCAACCCAGAGATGTTGCTCCCCAATTTCTTCCTCCCGTATCCAATCGTTTGAAGAAATCCCCAAGACCAAAAAGAAAAGGAAAACATCAACTTCGTACATGGAACCACTCCACTGTGCTATATCCTCCGGTTGGGAGTTTGCGAGATTGCTCAGAGGTTTACTTCTGCTTCCCTATTTCTGCTCCCTACTTCTGCTTCCTGAAGAGGGGGACTTGATACCCTTCCAAGTTGCCCGGCTCAAACCCCAAGTCTGGGTGAGGCACAATATTGATGAAGAACCTCTTGTCTTGTGTGCGGTTCACTGGCGCCCTTGTCTCGATAGCCAACTCGTATAGTCGACGTTCGGTGCACGCATTGTGCAGAATGCTTGGTTTGCAATACCGTAAAATATGCTTGTAGATTTTCTTCAGCTTCTCCACCTCATCTCGTCGCTTGCAGAGGTTGTAGCCGTAGTCGCGTCGGAGAACCGCGGGAGGGTCGGTCACCTGCTCAGCCCTGATGAACTGGATATGTCGGAAAACCGATGGGCGTCTATCAGTGGGGAATTGCAGGAAGTGGACTACGGCTGGGATACGGTCAAGGACTGGTCCAAAATATCCGTTCTGTTTGAAGAATGATACTATGCAATTTGCCTTTAGTGCCTCCCAGAATGCTTTGAACATTTCTTGTTTGTTAACGCACTCAACAAGGAGGGCATGATAGAGACTGCGTAAATAGATGATCTCTGCATCGTCCTTGCAGGCGGCATAGCCGAATACAAGGTAAGCGTCATCTTGGATCGCGGGACTGCGATTTTGAAGGAGAGAAGTGAGGAGGACAAATGCCTGCCGTTTTTCCACCGGCAGGAGCCGCAGGGTGCCAGTCTTTCGATCTTCCGGGTCGAGGTAGAGCCGTGATCTTTGCTCCACGGTCTGAACAGGTTGATTCTCTACTCTTGGCGACGTTGTGTGCGGCTTGAAGGATATCAGTCGACCAGTATTCCTCGGGGGCGACAGCGTCGGTCGTATCGAGGGAGGAGTGACCCGATTGTTAGGAGAGGGAGGAGTGACCCGATTGTTAGGAGAGGGAGGAGTGACCCGATTTTTGGGAGAAGGAGGAGCAACCCGATTGTCGGGAGAAGGAGGAGTTGACCGATTGTTAGATGTATATAACGGTAGTCCTGCGTAAATTCGTATGCATGGTAGCGCTCCGCCGTTCCAGGAGTTTATGAAGGCGTTCGCAAGAAGATCCGGATTCGAGAGCTCATATACTCGGAGCAGATCTTTATTCTGGAATACATTCGGAACAAGTGTCTTCAACCTCTGGCCGGCCTGTCGATACTGAATCAGCTTCCCAGCTGCTGATTTTGCTCGCTTGAGGGTGTTCTCGTCGACCTCGACCTCGGTGGCGCACCCCCACACTATCTCCCTAAGTGAGAGTAAAGCGTCCCCCACTTCGTGGTCATAGTAGGCGTCCACCTCATGGGAAATGCCGGCGCGTGTGTCGAGCAATTCGTCAAATTTGTCGGAATGCATTAAGAATAGGCGGCTCAGTTCTTGGACCAATTGGATCCGGTTACGGCTGCTCAAGTCGAGACGAGCAATCAAGGTGATTGAGTCACAATCGTATCGCAACCCTAAGATGTCAGTAAGCCTCTTTTTAGTGAGCAGGGTGAGTTTGCGGTGCATACCAGCACTGGCAATAAAGACGTCGACGACGCCTTGGGCCGGGAACTGCTTCATCATGGCGACGGTCTCTCCGTCCGCCACCAATGCCGCTACCTCATTTAGAAACTCAAGCTTGATATCCTTTGCTTTTAAATTCTCTGCCCCTCCAGTCCGAATTGACGAAGGTACGACACCCTGAGCCGCACCGATCAGGTAACCGCTTCTCCTCGCGGCCTCAGTCGCTTGGACGAGGAAGCTGCTTCGTTGAGGGCTGCGGGGCGGAAGCATGATTCTGGATCAGAACGATCTCAGGTGCACACGCAAGTGAATGAATAGCGCAATGAAGATACGCCAGTAGCAACTTGCGTAGCAGACTGGGGATCTGTAATCAAAAAGACCAACTTTTGAATAGAATTTTTCTGAGACCGTAGTGGACATGGGAGGAAGAAGGGAGGGAGATGAGAGGCAGAAGGAGAGCCTTATAGACCCCTCTGCTTTCGAAATGTCGGTGTATCAGCTCTCCAGTGCCGATTGGGGGCAGCAGGCGGTGAGAGCCGGCGCGTGCAAACGCGTGTTTGGTAAAAGAGGAGGTTTGCTAAGATCGTGGTGAGAGCCGCTCAAGGCTTACCGCGAATGGGCAGATTGAGGGGGAGGCAGGGGGAAGTAAGATTAAATAGTGAGAGTGGATGGACGGGGAAGCGTGGGGGTTTATAGGAGATTGGTAGATATGGAAAGAGCAGCTGAGTGGGCTGCCTGTATGTGGAAGTCACGGTCAATCAACGTTGTGCTACATGGATTCACCTTGCTATGGACTTCTCAGTGAGCGACTGCCGTAAGTAGAATCACATGGATTGCAGTGCTATTGGACACAATGTCCCTCAACCGGGTTGGAAGGCGGCACACGAGACTGCTGGAGTATGCATAGAAATGTATCCGTCAAGTTTGAAAAAATTCCCTTTTCGTCTGACTAAACATATCTATAGGTCTATACGTCTATGCTCTATGCAAGGACAATAGCTTGGGCACGCGGAGAAGGCCGTTGTCACATACAAGTCTATATGCAAATGCAATGCAATTCCAACACTCTAAACGGACACTTTTAACACAAATACTAGAAAGGATGGTGTGATCAAAACGACAGACTAATGATGCGCCGGCCTCTCTCTCCTCGCCTCCCTCTGCACCGCATAATTCCCCCATCCAAACACCTCCCCGACACTCAAGAAGCTTGTCCTAACGCCCATGAGCGCCACGAAGATGACGACCACATCCACGACCAGCAATGCGATAGCACCGGTCATGAATCTCGGGCTGAAGATGCGGTAGAGCATGAGATGCCGTCTCAAGTGGCCCGCCCACATGGTTGTCGCGAGATTGATCACTGCGTAGAAGAGCATGTGCGTGGCGAGTGCTTTCGCTACGTCGCCTAGCAGGCCCTTCTTCTTGGGGGGTTGCTTCCAGAGGACGACTGCTGGGACGGCGACAGCGCAGAGGATCTGTGCGCCGAACGAATTGAGCACCACCAAGAGAGGAGACCAGGGATACCGAATCGTGCGCAGAGGAATGAAGGCCGTTTCCCATTGAATGCTAGCCAGGGTTGCCTGATGACCGGTTTTGAAGAAGTGGAAAGAACCCAATAGTCCCAAGACGACGGGTCCCACTGAGGTATCAGAAAGTTTGTTGACATCGATGATTTCAAACAGCGAGAAGATTTGCCAAGCGGCGACTCCGATGGCGCCCGCACCCATGGGTTTCTGCACCAGCGAAATGATGAGGAGCCAGACGGTGATGAGGAAAGCATACCGCGAGCCATGTACATTGGCGTAGCCTAGAACGGTGATGGAAGAAGTGCCGCCTTCGGAGACGACTTGCGCGGAGGTGTCCTGAGCAACCCTGGATCGCGTTTCTATGTTCAAGAAGGGCTTCGCCCACGCGAAGGTGCAATAGCCAAAGGCCACGGCTATAGCGAGGGTGATTTGCGCGACGATGACTTTGGTGGATTTGAGTACATCGCTGTACCCTTCAAACCATTCGCCGTCATCCGCTGCGTCCAGGGTCCAGTAGGCGGCGCTCAGCAGAAGGCCGAAGCGCAGGGCGAAGTCGATCCACGTGATCGCAGAACCCTGTAGGTTACGAGTGTTGCTGTAGTAACTCCTAATAAATGAAGGCAAGAGGAGAGCCACAATGTAGGGGATCGCAAGTTGCCAGGGCGCTGAAGTAGAAGAGTTGGCGGACGCGTAATAGGTAGATACGCAATAGGGCATTTGCTCCTCGCGACAGAGCCGGGAGAGCGAGGCCAGTCGGGTAAGAATGATGAACAGAACGGAATGGTAGCAGCCGAGTGCGCGATCGAGAGGCTTGACTTGTCTGAATGATGCTAGGGCCATCAGGACGCCGAACGTGTTCAGGAAAAACAACAGGATCTCGTCCTCCCAGATCGTGAACGAGTTAGCAGCGAACCCTGCGGACAGAGCGAACGTGAAGACGATCGAAGTCCAACCCCAGATGGAGGCGGGGAATGGGGAGACGAGTCTTCGTCTCAGGTACCAGAACGCATGGGCTATGCCAGCTATGCATCCGATTCCTGTGGAATACACCATGGCATGGTCGCGAGGAACCGAAGACACTGCCGAACTGCCCCCTAGCCCTATCAATCCGGCAACGATGGTTGCCAAACCGCCAGACTTGAGCAAAACCGGTGTCAATTCCGAAGCATCCCCTTCCAGACCGCGAGCGTAGAGTGATAGCAGCACCAAGGAACCAAAGAGTATCGTCACGCCGTTGTACATGCGTGGAACGTCGAATCGAGCCCAGAGTGCGTGGCAGACGCGAAGGGTTTCGGCCTGATAAGCAGCGAAGGAATTGTATGCTTTCAATAATGCACCTCTCTCAGGTCTCTTGACGTCGGTGATGGATGCCCATGCACCGTTTGCCTCCTCCCACAATGCCATTGCTTTTGCCCGCACACTGTTGTCCAACCCTCTCGCCTGAGCGTAGTCTTGCTGGTAGCGATGAATCTGAGCGGCAGTAAGCCGACTCACGGTTGCCAGGTTCATGAAGTCGGATCCGGCGGGACCAACAAAGGCTTCTTGGATAGGAGCTCCGAGGTTATTGAACGGGATTGGCATTCCAAGCAACAGAGACAGAGTCGGGACTAGGTCGATCTGCGACACCGGTCTCTCCTTTGCGGTGGTTGGTGGAAGCGTATGCTCTGGCGAGCTCCGTCCGAATAAGCCTCTCTTTGAATACATCCATAAAGCGGCCTGGACTTCGTCGTCCGACTCTCCACCATGATCGCCCTTTGCATCCATGCCATGGTCGCCCATGACCACCAGAAGTGTACTGTCGTCAAGTTGGTCGATCATTTTGGTGAAAATCTCGTTCATCTGGTTCAGCTTTGCAGTCATTGCAGGGTGGTCCGGTCCATATCGGTGGCCAGCATGATCCACCCCGAGATAATGGCCGAAGATGACATCCCATTTGCTGGTGTTTGAGGGATGAAGCAGAGGAAAGATGTGTTCGGTCACTCCGTTGTCCACGGTGTGGAGATCCCACACGTTGAAAGAATCATATGCGCGAGTCAGGTTTGGCTCGAAGTAGCCTGGAAATAACGAGTGCCAGGTATCATCACCGAGATGGACGATTCTCTTGGTCGCATTCCTCAGCTGCGCCACCAGGTTGTCTTCTTCTATAGCAGTGCCGGCGAAATTCGATCCTGCATCCACAAACGTTGGCAGTGTTCCTGTTGTAAGCCCCTTCAATCTCTGGAGAGTGGTCGTAGGGGGGTCGGCAATGAAGGGCAGGAGGAATGCGTTGTTCGGATTCTGTACGGCGGTTTCGTAGAGTATGGGTAGCGAATTGTGAAAGTGATGAGCCTTTTTGGGACCTTCGGGGGAGACTGGAATGGTAAAATCATAGCGAAGGGCGTCGACGATGATGACTATGGCCTTGTCGAAGGTCTTGGGATGCCAACATCCTGCATCCGCAGAGCCAGGGGTCCATTTTTGTGAAGCGTGTGAAGAGGAAATGTCGATTGGAAGCACTCCGCATTCCGACTTCTGGTCTAAAACGAGCCGTGTTAGGAGGAAACCGCTGGTGAAGAGGTATATTCCTAGAGCATGAAGGGCACTGTGATCCGTTAGATTTGACTGTCTGTGACTCAGTTGGATACGGGACGAACAGGATCAAGCAGAAAAAGGCCACCAAGATGCCATGGAGAGCCTTGAATTGGACTTCTCCTTGCTTGTTGGCTACCTCTGCATCGCCGGAAGTGGGTTTGAGGCCTTGAGCCTCTTGTTTCTCGCGTTCCGCTTTTGCCTTTGCAAATGCGGCCGCCAGGCCCTCATAGGCGGGCAGAGGCTCGCCATTGTCCATTGGGAACCGTGGGACGCATATGCGTCGTTTTTTGGGGGTTGCGTAGGAACGGAACCCTTTCCGAAGCGGATGTCTGATGGGACCGGAGAAACAATGAGGCCGAGACCGACCACCGAGCACCCCTGCGACAGTACCTGTACCTAGCATCATCGCTGTCCCCTGATGATGACGACGCCGACGATTCGGTCCATTCGGAGCGTAGGGAGTGGGGCGAAAAGTGGTACTCCTGTCTATCAACAGAGAGCTGCTTTTTTCAAAACATTGGACGGCACTGGAAAATAGCGCTTTCACCTGGATCATGCAGGGGGTTGGCTGAAGGTACTGTGTATGAGCAGTAAAGGAAAAAAGGTTGTATTTACTCTCCTGCAGCGGGCTGACATGGGCGCGCGAGGAGGCGGTATCATACATTAGAAAATAAAAACTATGTAAAGGGCCATGAGCCTCGGGAGAGAAGTGGTATATATACCGACATGTCTCAGAATGTACAACAGTCCCAGGGACGTTCACCCACACGGTAACCAACGGGACCGCGCATTAACGGAGGTAGCGGGGGGTGAAGATAAGGTAAAAATAGACAATCAGCGCTGGGAAGCCGTCATCAGGGTTATAACGTCATAGCCAAATGGCGTGAGGTATTTATAGAGCGTAGGAAAAGCATGGTAGTTGTGGGCCGGTGCAGAGGCAGAAGGATGACAACGGTGGCAGACAAGTGTGGGCGGGGAGCTCTTATGCGTAGTACTTGTCGTCTTTCTCCTTGAGACCGCCGATACGGTCGAGATCGAGGGAGTCGAAGCGATCGGAAGCATCGCGCTGGTAAGGGGGGAGGTCCTCGTGCAGAGGCTCGAGACCGACGCTGTGATCTCCGACTCTGACGACGACGACGCGGCCGGACTGGCGCTTTCCAGTGTCGTCGACCTCGTCGGGGAAGGTGATGCGGATCTCGGGCACGGGGCTCTGGGGCGGGCTGGAGGAGTTTGCCATGAGATCCTGCTTCTCTTGGATAACCAGGATGGATTCGCGTCCTTTGCCGTAGGGGGAGGCGGTGATGGTGAGGCGGCGATGGCCTGACTGTCGCTTCTCGTACAAGGGAAGCTCGGCCTCTCTCTTGGCGTTGCGCATCCTCCTCAGGAAGAAGAGAGAGCCAACGAGGGCGACTCCGAGGAGGATGAGGACCAAGAGGGAGACGACGAGGCTAAGCATGGTGGTATCGACGCCCTGCTTCTTCTCCTCTCCACGTGCGATGAGAATCTTGAACGAGTTCATGGCGGCGATACGATGTTGGGGGACAGGTCGGAATCGGGTAGTGAAGAGCGAAGAAGGTTTCTCTGCGTCAGGGGGGACGGGTCCAAGGATTGGCGATAATTCGTGGCGGATGGGAATGGACAAGGTCGTGATGAGCCAGAGAGCAAGAGAGCCAAATGGGGGCTAGCTAGCAAGCGGCAGCAGGTTGGGGGAGCAAACACAAGGGAGCGTGGTAGCGGACGGGGCCGGAAAGAATGGATGCAGGCACGCAGCTAAAAGAGTGAAGCTGCGGTCGCGGTGAGGGAGCGTGAGGGCGGAGAGGGAGCGAGGGCTCGAAGGAGGGCGTGCGGAGAGGACGAGGGCGAGCGAGCAAGGAGAGGAAGAGGGAGGAAGAGGAGGTGGTTTTCTCCTTGCGAGCAACCGCCGCGCTCGGGCCAGGCGCGAGACTCCAACGGGGACGCGCCAAACCGGTGCGGGTAAGCGACAATTGCGGAAAAATGAGGAAAACGGCCAATGGGGAGGCCGGACGGGGGCGGCGCTACGCCCGATGAGGGTGGTCATAAATAAGGAACAGGATGAGGGAGTGAGAGGAGGAAGGCCAGGGTCAGGAGGAATGGGGCTGCGAAGGCCAGTCGAACCTGTCGATACAAAGAACGTAGCCGCCGGGAGTGTGCAAGAAGGGGGGGGGACGGAGCAGATCTATAATACATAGTTCCCAAGACCCCACGTGCGCATGAAGGTCATCGAGGACAGATGGATCGCTCTGTAATGCACAGCAGCAACGGGGAGATTCCGCTTTAACGGGGGATCAGCAACGAGACAGGGCACGTCTGGGGCACTGCAGAACATGTAGCACGTCTTCCAATAATTATTCGACTAGTTGCAGAGGCATCAAGGCAGGCGGCTGTGGGAGATGCGGCGCCGGGCGTGGGCGTGTCTTGTCTCAAAAGGGGGACTCTAGTAGCTGGACTTGAGGTTGAGTGCTAATGTCTCGATTTTATCCGTAAAATCCTTCAAAAGTACTTGGGCTGCCATGGTCTGCTCTGTGCTGTTTTCATCTTCTCTTGAGAAAACGTTGGATTTGCCGGGGCCGGCGTCAACGGGTCGCTCGTTGTCGTGAAACACGGTAGTGCACACACGCAACAGCGACATAACAATAATAATAATAATAAATCATCCGTAGATGGGAATGGTGCAGCACAGTCAGCGTGTTGTCTGACGAACACGCTGCTCGTCCAAGCCTTTGCAGGGCCCCATTTCATCGCATCCACACCGCCGCGCTGCTCTCCTTCTCCTCCACCAGCACTACAATACAGTACAGTACATAGACGGAGTTCTCCTAGGCCTCCCGCCATTCCGGTCGCGCCGCCGTTTTCTCGACTCATCGAGGGATCCACCCTGGAGTGCCTCAGCTGGACCAGTGCCTGGGCAAAGACGCTAGCTGGGCTTAGTGGCAGATCCACGTCGGGTCGGGAGCTGTGGCCTGTCCTTGTCTGGGGTACCAACGGCAACACCTCAACTGGGGGCCATTCTCCATTCTCCATTCTCCATCCACAGCTCTTCTCACCCTTCACTTTCTCTCCACCCTCACACGACCATCCTCAACTCCACAATTCCACAATCGTTCCTCCCCCCTGGAGCCATCTCGTTCTCTTCCCGTACAGCTTGCATGCTGCCACAACCTTTTGAATTTCTCCCCCCTTCTCTCGCTCTCGTTGCTGCAACCCTGCCGAACCCCCAGCTTGCTCATTGCTCATTGCTCATTGCGCGCCGCCCGCTGCACAACCTCCTCCGCCTCACCCGCCTCCTCGCATCACGCCCACCCCTCGACTCCCTCTCGCCGTCTCGCCCCGAATTCCACTCCCTCTACTGTTGCCTCTCCTCCCCCTCCGCCCCTTGCATACAACCCAAAGAGAGTATACTCGACGCCTCGCTTCACACCCTGATGCGTTCCCCGCTCACCGCACCACTCCATCGCTTCGAGTTGGGCATGCACAGTGGTTAGCTTAGCGTCGTGCTTGTCCACATTACACAGAAGGAGTGCGCCTTCCCATATCAACTCCCCTCTCCCTCCCACTCCTCCCCTCCCACTCCTTCCTCCTCCCCCTTCGATTCTCATCCCACCAACATCTTCCCCGTTACATATACATTCTTCCTCCCCCTCTCCTCCCTGCGTCAGTCTCTCACTTTTCCCTCGTCATCTCACAACTGACCACTTTTTAGTCTTCACCCTTCTCCAATCATCGCCCACCTCTCCGCCGCCCATCCTCGCCTCACATACACGACACAAGCTCGAAACGGTCGGAACAGTCAAACCCCCCAAAACTTCTCCTATGGACCCTGGTGGCTTAGCTTCGCTGGTAGCCCCTCGCCATCTCGACCCTACCCGCTCGCGACTCGCTCTCGACGACCACCTCCCCATGCAGTCATCCTCCCCCCAGCCGCTTGGCATGTTGCAGGCCTGGACGAGTCCGTGGAATAGCACTTCAACGTCTGCCCACGGCTCAACCACCCGCGATCCCTCTCGCCAGCGAGGTACGTCTACTTCGCTTCAACCCAAACATTCTACTCCTACCTGACCTGACTCCCTCACAGATCGTACTGCCTTGACGGCTTCCTCATCCGGTCCTGAACAAAAATCAGGCTCCGCTGCCCTTATAGGCTCCTCCGACTCCGATGCCTGGTCACTTACCAATCGCTCCGTCTGGGGAGACAAGCCATCTACCACCTTTCAGAACCGAAGCGTAGCCAACTCCCCTCCTCGAAAGCGTTCCATAGTACAAGTACAGCCACAGCCCTCACGCCCCCTCGACCTTTCCTCCGCGTCGTATGCTCAAGCCGCCAGAAACCCGGCCTCGAATCACCCGCTTCAATCGAAACAAGCACACCAACCCCTAGATCCCACTTCCTTGAATTTCACATCTACCCGCCACAACGATGGCCTCGCCAACGGCTTCTCCAATTTCACCTTCGGCAAGACGGATGTCTCAGCTACCCGCCACGACCCTTCTGTCGGTCAGTGGTCCGACGCCGCATCTGTCCATTCTCCAGGCGATGACCGGCGGAGTCTATCCGCGTCGGATTACTTTGGTATGTCCAGTGCTGCTTCCTCCCGGAACGGAAGCCTACCACCTTCGAGACACGGTGAACCGGCACCGTACATTGCAGGCAACGACTTCCAGGGTCGATATGCCCAGTCCAATCCACGCCAACATTCGTCCTTCTCCCACCCCAATGGGCGCCCTCTGCAGGAGCGTAGCCCCTCGATCCAGGCAGAATCCCTCCAGATGTTGGCCGCCCTGCGTCTTGACCAAGACTCGACCGCTGGGGTACACTCGCATAGGCCGTCCATTAGCACAAACGGATTTTCCCGCTCATTAACACCTGCTGGTGGTGCCGATCTCACCTATTTCACGGAATACGATCGGGACGCACAGAATACGTCCCTCTACCGACCCGTCAACAATGCTTATTTCCAGCCGGGGTCCTATACGCCCGACAGCCACGGCCAGCTAACCTCGCAAGAACCCACTGCGCATCTTCGTCCTTCCCGTCTGGAAAACCTCAGCGCACCAAATGGAACGGCCGCTCGACAAAGCCCATTCTACTCGAACACGCACACACCTCCCATATATGAGAACACTCGGTTCTCTCGCCCCGAGCAGACCTTGGAGAACGGCCAAGGCCTGGTGATGGTGCAGGAAAAACTTGCAGGTGTTCAACAGCAGCAGCAGCGGCAACAGCAACACGTGCAATTGCAAGGACGGCGAAACGTGAATCTGAACGCTAGTCATGCTTCGCCACATGACTTCCAGCAGTTCTTCTCGCCCCAGACGCTGGCAAACCCATACCTTCGATCGCAGCCCACTTACACGCCTCCCGTCTTCAACAATATGCCTATGAACGGGGTGGCCATGAATGGCCTATCTTTGAACGCTTTCATACCCGGTTTCCCTCTGCATTCCATGCCCACGATGCCAGGCGCAGTCATGGTACCCCCAAAAGGTCCCCGGGATCGCAGCCCGCAAGGAGACCTGATGAGCCAGACATTGATCGACTTCAGGAACCACCGGACAAACCGCGCATACCAACTAAAAGACATCTATGGGCACCTGGTAGAGTTCTGCGGCGACCAGCATGGTTCACGCTTTCTTCAAGAGAAGCTGATGGGTGCGAGCACAGAAGAGAAGAACAGGATCTTCGCCGAGATCCAGGGAAATTCATTACAACTCATGCAGGACGTGTTCGGCAACTACGTCATACAAAAGTTCTTCGAGCTCGGTGACCAGTACCAGAAGAAGTTCCTCGCCAATTGCATGAAAGGTCAAGTCATCAAATTGTCCACACAGATGTATGCCTGTAGGGTTGTCCAAACGGTAAGCACCTTGGCCGCATCATCTCTCTCATAGTAGCTGACTCCAAACAGGCCTTACAGCACGTATTGACCGACCAGCAAGCCGAGATCGTCAAGGAGCTGGAGAAAGACGTCCTCCACTGCGTAAAGGACCAGAACGGGAACCACGTGATTCAGAAAGCCATTGAGCTCGTCCCAGCGGAGCATATGCAGATCATCTTCGAGTCCTTCAGAGGTCACGTCGGCAGCCTGTCCCTGCACAGCTACGGTTGTCGCGTGATCCAACGCCTTCTTGAGTTTTGCGAGCCATCAGTGAAACGATTCATTCTGGAGGAGCTCCATGCCGAAGGAAGAAAGATCATCACCGACAACTACGGGAATTACGTCGCGCAACATGTGCTTGAGCATGGCAACGCGGACGACCGCACCAAGATCATCGAGCTGGTCAGGAAGGACCTCTTCTTCTTTTCGAAACACAAGTTTGCCAGTAACGTCGTGGAGAAGTGCCTGACGTACGGGGACGTCTACCAACGGAAAGACATCCTTCAAAAGATTATGAAGCAGAATGAGCGAGGCGAGAGCAACATTCTACCCTTGATCAAGGACCAATTCGGCAACTATGTAATTCGTAAGTACCTCCATTCCCATGTGCATGTATCCTGTTGCTGATCGATGCTTCCAGAGAAACTTCTTGACGATGACATTCTGACCCCTCCCGATCTGGTCGACTTCCTCGCTTGTGTGAGGCCCGCGCTCCAACAGGCAAAGGAGACCACAGGGGGCAATGCCAAACAGATCGTCGCGGTACGTTCACCTTCCTCGGTCCCCATTCCACTAGCTGATAGCAAAGCAGTTGGAGAACAAATTGCTCCAGATTGATGACCGCCGTAATTTTGTACAGCGCAGTTCCATAAGCTCCACGGCAGAGAGCGTGCCGGGGCCACCCTCTCTCGTCGCCGACGCCCAAAGCCCTCAAAGTAGCGAAGTCCCTAGTGGCAACGCCAGTACTATAGAAGAACCTGTACATGCTCGTTCTACGGCGACCAAACCACTAGCGGCTCCCGGGAGCGTTAATATCGCCGATATATATTGAAAACGGCGAGAGCATGCACTGCCTTGCATTCTTTTCCCCCGAACGCCCATGTTCTCGAGATTTTCCCCTCGGTACGCATGTTTCCCCTTGGAGTCTATGTCGTTGCTGGGATATATGTTTTATACCATATATAGGGTTCTTGTGTCTTTATGTTCCTGTTTTATTGAGCACATAACTTTGTCCATTCTTGCCGGAGGCCGGGGTCTTCGCATGCGGTTCTCAGGAGTTCACTTCATGCTTTCTTTTCTTGCGGCGGCTTTTATAACGATATATATGGTACTTTAGCCTGGTGGCGGCAATTATGTGGATTACATTTTACATGAGAAACGATAAAATATAATGGACTGAGCAAGGCGGTTAGTGGGTTGTTGGTCTTCGCTTTCCGACGACAAGGTTTGCATTCTTCTTGCAAGTTTGACAACATCGGAACAGGCGTCATTGCATCTATAAAGGCAAATATACCAATCATATCTCATTCGCTATCCTCCAACAGCTCAGCCAATTCCCTTTCCTCCTCCTCGGTCAACATACTCTCCTTCTTCTCCTCCTTCTCGTTGACCACTCCCGCCCTCTCCTCCTCGGCCTCCTTGACGGCCTTGGCCAAATCTGGAGCCTTGAGGCTCCACTGCCGCACCGTGCCATCAATCGACACACTCACCACCTTCTGCTGGCCCTGCACCATGAGCAAGCCCGTCACCTCCTCCCAGTGGCCCTCGAACACATGATGCAGCCGCCCCGAGGCCCTCTCCCACACCCTCACCTCCTCATCCCTACAAGCCGTCACCACCCAACCGCCGACCTCGTCGACGACCACATCCCGCACGAAATCGGGATGCTCGAGGCTCGTGTCCTCCCTCCACCCGCGCTCTCGCGACAGGCACTTGGCCGTCTTATCGGCGCTCGCGGTCCACAGGTCGCCGTCGGCGTCGAACCGGATACTATCGACGCTCGTCTCGTGCGCGACGATGGCCCCATCCTCACCACCTCCGTCGCGGATCTCGGCGCCGCCGTCTGCCCCGACACCCCACCGGCGAATGGTGCGGTCTGTCCCTGCGCTGACGACGACGACTCCGCTGCCATGGTCGTCAGGCGTGGCGATGGGATCCAGCGTCAGCGCCAGCACGGCGCGTGTGTGTCCCTGCAGCGTGTACAGCTTCTCCCCAGTCGCAACGTCCCAGACGAAGAGCGTGCCGTCCGCGCAGCCCGAGACGAGGAGTTCTGGCCTCCCTTGCACAGAGGGCACGAGCAGCACGCACTTGACGAAGTCGGCGTGGCCCTGCAAGCGGCGCTTCGACGGTTGATTCCGCGTCGTGCTGGATTCCGACGGGATGTCCCAGACCCAGATGCTCTTGTCCCAGCACCCCGCGAACACGTGCCGTGACTGCGTCGAGATGGCGAGCGAGGTCAACGGCGCCGCGGGGCCGGTGAAGGTTGTCGTTGTGGATTTACTCTGTATCAAATGGTTAGCGCTCAAGGTCCAAGCCCATCTCTTCCACACCTGTAGCTGAGAAGGATGTCCAAAGAATAGAGGCCTAACCGACTTCAAGACTGATCCGCTTCACCGTGCCCGCCGCTTCGGCGACATAGACATGGCTTTCGTCCCACGGGTCCGCGGCAATGGCTAGGATCTTGGACGGGAGCGTGATGGGGTTACCCTTCGTGTTCTTGCGCTTCGTGGCTTTGCGCGCGGATTCCGAGAGCGCGGTGCTGGCGGGGTGTGCGTGTTAGCCTTTGAATCCACGGAGGTCTTGCGGGGTAGGTAGCATACTCGGTCTGGAAGAAATGCCTTGGGTCGCTGGATTGGGCCATTGTGTGGGAGTCGTGCGGTTGGAGGTGATGTTAGAGTATGTAAATATTGAAGTCGGAACGGAGCTCACTCAGAGCACCCCACTTGGACCCCCTTGTCTAGGCCCCAGGGGTCGGAGAAGACCCCGCGGAGTACTCTGAACCACCGCCACGTCCGATCAGGGACGCCACACCCAACGTTGTTGGAGCCCAGGACAGTCTTTGCTTCACACCTTTTGTCACTTCCATCCACGAATAAGTCTAGCATTTACTTCCAGGGATTATTAGTATTACTGTATGTACATCCGCTATCCTTTTTAGGGCAAGATATCAAGCAAAAGTCATTAATTCTATGCCAAAAAACCGAAAAAGTCAAAGTCATCATGACAAGGCCGTCTCTATTCAAGCGCGACATGTCCTCATAGCGTTTCCAATCATAAAGTCGTAACCAAGGAAATATGTTTCGTCATGTCGTAAAATCGTAGCCTACTGCGGGAGAGGCTTCAGCCCCGTATGCCCACAAAAGAGCAGACAGGGGATAAGGATAGGTTTGGGAACGCCGAACCAGAATATCCTGGGTTATGCGTTCGTAAGAGGGGAGATGTGACACAAACGTCGTGGTCACCTTGGATCTCCCAATGCAAGCGTCCGTAACTCCCATCTCCAGCCTTCGTATCTTTTCAGACCATTGTCCCGATGCGCCCCGACCCAGGATTCCGTTCGTCTTCTCCACACGCTCTCCTCGTCGCGCTGTCGACGGACGAAACTGGGTCCTACATCGAACTCCTCGCCAACGAACGCGCTGTCGTCAGGCTTGGAACTGCTGGCCCCAACGCCTGCACCGAAAGCGGCAGTCGTGTCGTTGACTTGGAGGTCCTCAATTCCCTCGAAGGGATCGATGTCCTCATCATCGTTTGCACCATCGCGTGTGGGAATCATGGGTTCGGCTGGGCCGCGCGGCGGTCGTTCTTTGAACCATTTCATCTTGACTGGATCGAAGCGCATACCATTGTCATATTGGACGCTGCGTGGCCGGTTCCGCTGAGCGATCAGTGCTGGACGCGGCGGCGATGGTACAGGTGCAGCGGTAATTCTCACCGCCCGTGATGAGACAGTCTTCTGTGACGCATGGATCGTTGACAGGGCGGTATGCGAAAGGGACTGGGACCGATCGTGGGAACGGAATGACTGGTTTGGCGGCGCAAAAGTGGGTGTGCTTGCGGTCGTAAGGGCCAATGTGGTCGTCGAGGTATTAGGGTGCGAGAAGGGAATCAAGGCTTCTTCGTTGCCTTCCCATCGCTGCAAGATTGTATTGTAAGTCATGCCTTTCTCATCTAGAAATCTGCGTCAGTGATGCTCAGGATGCAATTCAGGATCGACCTACTCTTTTGCACTGGCGTAGACAACGCCTTGATCAACATTGGCTGCTTGCCAGATCCCCTCTTTCTATGTGCAGTTGGGCTGGAATGAGGACTGCGAGCCGCCACATGAGCTTTCCAGTTGATGGGAGTGGGTGGCATTGGACCTTCTCCACGTGACCTTGTCCCAGCCAAACGTTGCTCGCGTGCATTACGGCTAGCGGCAGTATCGCGGGCGAAACGCGGCGTACTGTCGACCCGTGGCGGACTCCTTGGGGTCTGGGGAAGTGGTGTGCCCATCCGATCGGGCATTGGCAAGCGAGAGGTGCTGGCTGGATGCCGAAGAGTTTTCACTGGAGCGTTCTTTGGGTGCTTCTCGAACTGTTTCTCTTTCGATGCAGAGATAGGCAGGTCATCAAATATCTCAAGCTCGGTCCCATCGCCGTAAATCTTTTTCGGGGGCCTGCTGAGGGGTCGCTTCAGTGGGTTTTCCCGGGTGGTAGCGCTCGACTGCACGTCTTTGCGGAAACCAGCCCGGATGGGAGTCTCTGGAGGATTGGTAGCCGACATACGGGAATGGGACCTCATTGAGGGGGAGGTTGGGCGGCGAGGGTCAGAGTCCCGTCGAAGGTGACCTTGGGAGCTTTTTGAAATCACGTGGTGAGATTGAGCATTCGAATTTCCAGCAGGCAAGAATGGCAACGGCGCTCTCGGAACTGTAGGGTACGTGTTGCGAAGAACTGGGGCCGAACGTTTCGCACGTAGAAGTTGGGCGCTGGTGGTAGTCGGCATTTGTCGTGTAGGACCCAGAGCCGGCGCACCGGACTCATAAACGGGGGTAAGCCTGGTGCGAGCAGACGGAAGAGGCCTCGGTATTCTAGACGTAGACGACTTCTCCGAGAAGGTAATGGTGGCGGTCGCTCGAGCAGCGACTGGCACCGAAGGCTTCGAGGAGGGTTTCTTGACAACGAGCTTGGGGTTCAAGGTAAGTTTCTTGGTGTCTAGGGCATCGACGGCTCCAATGTCGAGTCCGTCCAGGAAGTCGTCTTCTGTTTCCCTACCGCGTTGAAGCCCCGGCTGGGGGGCGGGTTCGCTTTCAGTGGGCAAAGGAAGAGGGGAGGGTGCGAGCTGAGGTGGTGGTACAGAGGTGGGCGGAAGGTCTCTGTGATGAATGTTGGGCAGAGGGGAGACGTCAGGAGTGGAACGGTCGATCTTGGTGAGTTTCTCGAGTCGAGAGGTGAAGTCTAGTGGCTCGGTGGGCAAGACAAGGCCAGCCAGGTCGTCCTCCTCGCTCTCAGCGGTAATGCAGCTCCCCAAGCTGGGGCTCATGGCGGACACGGAAGAGCTACGACCGCCACGAGCTTCGCGGCGGGTGCCGGCAAAGCGAATGCCCAAGCTGCCCTCGCCCCAGTCGTCGAATTCGTCGTGGTCCTCGGCGGGAGTGTGCGGGACCGGAGGTTTAAGCTCCAGTTTGCCGTTGGAAGCCGGGGGAAGCTCAAGATCCTGTCCCCAGTCATCGTCGACGACTATCTTGCGATTCGACTTCTTGGTGCCCAGGCGTTTGATGGAGCCGCCGAGGAGGGCAGAGGAGGGGACGCTTGTGGGAATGGGGATTCCGGCCTGCTTTGCGGAGGAAATTGCGTGCATGGTGGAAAGGTCGTCATTGGGAGCGAGCAGCATTTGCCAGTCGTCGTCGCCGGCGTTGGACTCGGAGCGGATGGAGAGGCGGGAGGACATTGATTTTACGGTGCTGGTAGAGTTGCCGAAGTAATCACCACGGAGGTCGCCCTGAAAATCGGCATCGTCGTCCCAGTTCTCAATGGCGGAGGAGGTTGCGGATGCCATGCGTTGGGCAAAAGAGCCCTTGCCCTTGGAGGCCTGCATGGCAGCTGCGACGCGGGGGAGGCGGGCAGTGCGCAGCAGTGCGCAGCAGGTAGTATCTTCTTTGTCGTCGTCGTCGTCGTCGTCGTCTTTGTTGTTGTGGGGAGCATGCAGGTGCGGTAGGCTAGTGACTGGTCGCGGATGCAGTGTGGAGAGAGGAGGTTGGGTTGGGAAGGCGGCCGCAGCAAGACACGCAGACGAGCAGTCGGTGTCGGTGTGCGGTGCACAGGCCACCCGCTAGCTGGGCCTTTCCCAGGTCGGACGCGACACGCGCCAGAGATGTGCCACACCATGACCCTGTGTTGTATCCGTATGTTTCTGGCGCCCTTCATCCGTTCTATATCTGGAATCTCTCTATAGCTCTGTGCCTTGCTCCAGCAGCTGCCGGCTTTTCTTTTTCTATCAGATAAAAAGTGTCACTCTAACTAAAGGCAGCCGTCTAGGTGGCCACAGGCAGCAATCCAGCTATACCCGCTGCTCCAACTCAAAGCCCAAAGTTCAAAACTCCATCTCACATCTCCTCGCCACCTTTTCTTCTCTACATAACCTGCAAAACACGCCACACTTCTGCCCTCGTCTGAAACGTTGCGCCAATCTCCCCTCGCGTTACGACGCACCGCGTCTTCCCCCACTCTCCCTCGCCAACTTCCCTTCAATCCAGCAGGCATAGGCCCTCCTCCGAGTCCAAGGGTGTGTATCACATTCACCAGGCCTGCACTGGCTGCTCTCCAGGATTTGCCCTCCCGTATTACCGCCTCATTGGCCACGTCCCGACCTGTTAGAATACCAACCAGCCAGCACGAACCACCATGGCGATTGAAAACAGCCGTATCATATCTGTACCAGCTGCCACCGAAGGCAAGCCCGGGTTTGTGATTGAAGTGAAGCAGACAGGAGACGACCCCTTGGACGTGCAACTGCTGGGCAGCGAGGGCGATTCAGTCTACGTAACCAAGCGTAAGATTGTGCCAACACAACTCAACATCCCCCTTTTGACGCCTGAATTCAGTAAAGAAGCGCAATATCGGAACCCTCAAGCAGAAAGCCAGCGTCGAGGAGTGGGAGGCCGTTCTTTCCCATTTCCTGCTGCAGAAACAGCTCGGTAAGAAACAGCAAGACCTTCTACAGCAGGTGCGCATCGAATATACCCTCAAGAGGCAGCAAGTCCATGTCATCCTCCGAAGAGACGTACAGGGCATCAAGGTACTTCACCCACTCACTGGCACCATACCATACCCTGGCTAAATGCAGCAGGTCACGCTGGGAGAGATCGTGTTGGATGCCACTGAAGATGAAGAAATCGATCCTATTGCCTGGGCCTATGCGGCGAGTCAAGCTCACAAGGAAACCCTCAAAGAGATTGGACGTCTGAAATCGATGCTGGAGGACAAGAGCGCCGCAGTGGAAAAGCTCAATGCCCAGCTCCAGGATTTCATCAAGTCCAAGCAGGAGACGGACACGGCCATGCTGCAGCAGTTCATGGTGCTGTTGAACGAGAAGAAGAGGAAGATCAGAGACCAGAGTCGGCTGCTCGCAGGGGCCAAGGTAGACAAGGCGGCCGGTGAGTCCAAACTGGTCCGTTTGCATGTCCCATACTTACGCCAGGTTCAGCTGCAGCCGTGCAATCGGCGCGGGAGACTACCCGACCTCGCAAAGCCGGGCAATCGCGTGCATCGAAAAGGAAAGCGGCTGCTCCCGAAGAAGACGTCAACGTGGAGTCGGACGACGCTCAGATGGAGATGGACGAGAGCAAAGCGGAGGAGCAGGACGACGTCTCAGGCCCTGAGGCGGAGACGCCAGATCGAAGCACGGACGAAGAGACAGAGGATGAAGAAGAAGCTGCTCCCGCCGCAGCGAAGCCAGTAGTGAAGCCAGAGAGTGCAAGCAAGTCGGCAACACAGTCATCGAGGAAAGAGCCGCCCCCGAGACGCGAGTTGCCTTTTCTTAGGAACAAGCCGACCAAGAAGCAGCCCTCACCTCCGCCGGCAGATGATGACGAGACGGAGGATGAGGAACTTTGAAAGTTTCGAGGTGGCCACTCTGGTGGGAATAAAGAGTAGTATACAGTATTTGTGAACGGTTCTGAATTCAAGATGTTATTACTCTTGACCAATCAGGCGCGGCGAACCATCCGCAAGTCAATTGATATATTCAAGTAGGGAAAAAGTCAACCATTCTGCATAACTATTCTATGTCTTGTTTCATATTGCTCTACCTGTGGATGGATTATCTCGAGTATCAATTGTGCCTTCTTTCCCGGTTCGCTGTCGAAGATGACCATTTTTATATGTACTCGGTCGAGTATCAGCAATCAGCAATGACGTTCAGGTCCCCCCAGGCTTGGCGCAGCCCTCCCAGTCCGTCCCAGCCCTCCAGCACGCGGCGCGGGACGCTGCCGTGGGCCAATCAGCTTAGCCTCCATCGGAACATCATCCGCCAAGACCCCATATCCACCGCGATCATCTTGTACTCCGTTCGGGGCTTCGATGCTTGCTCCCCAACACCACCTGTACTGCCTTCTTGCGGGACATTCCCCTACCGGCCTGTCGCGCGGACCTCAACTTCAAACGTCCGCCTAGTCCGCGGACCAAGGCCTGGCCGGAATGATCAAACGGTCTGTTGCCAGTAAACGCGCGACCCAAAGGCTGAGGTCGACGGCTACTCAGTGCCAGGTGAGAGTGAACGGAGCCAGCCCTCTTTCTTGTTTCACCAACCCTCCTCTATTGTTCACATTCACTGATATTGTTTCTATTCAGCTTGCGATTGTGCGCCCCACCCATTGTCCTTCCTCCTCCTCAAATCCATATACATATTAGGCCTTCCATGCTCCTCTCCTCCTCCCCCATCCTCCTCCACTTCCCGGCTTCCACCTTTTCTCCTTCCCAACCGAAGGCTTCACACTCTCACAATTGCGCACTCCGGCGGACACGCGCCCGCCATGTCCACCTCCGAATGCCCTCCGGACCTCCACGCTGCTACTGGCGCCTGCGCACCACCTCATAGAGCGGTACTCTCGCCCGAAGACCAAAAAGAGCTTGCTCTTCTTGAAGCTATCATCCAGCGCATTCGGCGCAACGTGCCAACCACCCCATACATCTTATCGACGCCATCCCTCGAGCCATATCTCTATCGTTCAAGACAGGATGAGACGGCCTGGATGCTGGGGCAGCGTATGTGGGACCCAAGGGAGCAGCACCTGCAATACCGTACATTTCGTTTCTACGATCCTGCCCACCGCGATTGCTTCGTGTCCCAACCTGGGGAGGATTTCGGAGCCGAACCCAAGAGGCCCAGCTCGCAACCATCAAATGCCACACCCTCGGTCCCCTTGCAGAGGATCAGCTTAAAGGAATACAAGGCTAAACAGGCGAACGGCGCGATACTCCCTAGCTCAAAGAAAGAAACCGCAAAAGACGGGCCTCCAAAGGCTGACAGTGCATCATCGGATAAGGCGCAGGGGACCGATCCTCCGTCATTGTTGACGGCTAAGCCGGAAACAAGCCTTCCTCACAAACGGTCAGTTGCAATTCGATGGTTTCCCTTCCTCTGCTGACAATGTGAAGTCCTGCGACAGAACCTCTGCACTCCGAGGTACCCGAGAAACGTAGGAAGGAGGATTCTGCTCCCGTACCACCACCTCCGCAAGCAAATCCTTCCACCGCAAGCCCCAAGGAGAGTGCTGAAAAGAAGGCGCCGTCCGATGGAACCCCGCATGGCCTTCCACCCCTATTGTCTCCTGTGGATCAGGCATTCAACAACCCCTATGGTCTTCCCCCCATCTTGTCTCCTACCCTCCCTTCAACCGTGCAAGCGGAGCTGGATAAAATGGCAGAGAAGCGTAAGCGTGGAGACTCTGACGCTTCCAGCGCGTCCTCAAATGTGAAGAATCAGCTGCTCGGTACCGATGAACAACAATCGCAAACGCAGAAATCTCCCGCAGCCAGCGATGCTCGGGTACGATCAGATTCCGTCAACGGTAAAGCATCTACCGACGTCTTGTCCCAGCAAACCTCCCGGCCGCGATCTCTCATTGTGAAACTCAGATACGGAAAGTATGGAAAAACTCTTTCGAAGACCATCGCTCAGCTGCTCAAACTGCCTGCGTCCCGTAAGGTGCAGTCTGCAGCTCAAAAGAATGGTTTGCCGCAGGATAGTCCCAAGCAAGGCTCTGCAAGGTCCCAGCCTAAGTCTACCGATGAAACTATCAGCAAAAAGAGTGTCTTGCCCAAGAAAGCCACGCGTCCAGCGGACTCTACCACACCAGGGGCCTTAGCTACCGGCACAGTTCCAAAATCGGCGGAGAAGAGACCCCGCGGTGAAGATGAGACTTCCATGGACCATCCCTCCAAAAGGTCAAAGCCGTCCCAAGATGGATTGCGAACGCCGCCTCGTCAGATATTGTCATCTCCTGCAGTGGCGAATAAGTCCAGCGCGCAAAAGAGCCAAAACACCCACTCCACCCCAGTCAAGGAACACAAAGCAGTCAACGTGCTGCGGACTGCGTCAGTGGAGAGCAATGACTCGACGCCTGGACGCCCCGCGAGCACTCCTGCGAACACGAAACCGACAGATCCGAAAATTCCTCCGCCAGCTTCCTTGAGCGGAAAGAAACAGGCCGACCCGAATCTCCTTTCCCAAATCTCCCAGAAACTCAATAACAAGGGCCGATCCCTCAAACACCAAGCGCAGAATATCTTCACTGAGAAAGGGAAGCACATGACGAAAGACGATCAAAATCTTGCTGCAGTAACCAGCCTGGAGTGCATCTTGTCATATATGGCTGCATATGGTGCCCAGGACCAATGGAACAGCCTCCGAGGTCGGCCGGGCGACGTGAAGTCCACCTGGATGACCCTTTTGCCGCTCTGCAACTCCTACGCTGCGCGCACTCAGGACTTTCCACACCTTGATGGTTTTCGGCACTATCTCTGTGCTGTGATCTGCTCAGTCAGCTGTAGCCAGGTGGCTCCACGTGCGTCGCAGTACAAGACCACTGAATCTCTCGAAGACATGGATCACGCCGAGCTGGCCAAGAAGTTCGCTCGATTGGCAGAACAGTCTAAACTCCTATCAGAGAAATACATCCAACTCTCCCGCGAAATGCTCGATGCGCGCATGAAACTGCCCATCGAGGTGATCCAAAGCGATTATCCCAAGACCTGGCAGGGCAGGGAGTTGAATGCCATTCTCGCGAAGATTCCCGAGAAGTTCGAATCCGGCAATCTGACTGGCCCGTACTTCCTCCCCATCCAATCTGACACGACTTCATTCCAAGTTGTACGCTTCGGCCTGAGCTTCCTCAAGGAGTATTGCGAGAACGAGGACATCGACTACAGCATCCGTGTCAACCTCGAAACAATCGATTGAATGATTTATTTCCTGCATTCCCTTTAGCGGCATATCCCGGGATTTTCCTTACCAGTGTATACATGGGACTTTCGGAGTGTATAATGTATATGCCTTCTCTTCTGACAGTCACATCTAACTCCGGAATGAATGATGAATGAAACTTGGCGTTCAGGTAGGCAAGGTCGTCACGGCTGGATCGGATCGGATTGCTTGCTGATTTGGGCGATACCCTTGGGGTCACACATTCCGCTAGATCAGCGGGTTATTTCTGTGATAACCTCTTTTGCTAGGTCCTCAGTGGCCTGTTTCTTATCATGTCTATCTTGCCATCATTTCCGACCGTTTCTGACGCGGAGACCAAGCGAATCTTTGTAGTTTGCTCAGTTGCTCTCACGTCACATCGGAAATGAGCAGCTGTGGATATTGTGCTTCGATAAGCCTGGCATATCACTACAGCTCAGATGGATCGAAATAGAGAAATACTATTGCAATCGGTTTCTCTCATGTAGAACGTGATGTGTGGGCCACGTAATATGGGCCACCCGTGCGCAGCTCTTGCCCTTCATGCATCTAACATAGACTGATGGATTCCATGTTGTACTTTCCCTCGTCTACGCCCTCCATCGCTTCTCCCCTTGCAAAGCCTTCAACATAGCACTCTCCAAGCACCTGAAAACGCCACTGGCCATTTCCATCGTCACCCACAGGTCTCAACGCGACCGGAAACGAGCAACCAGAAATGACATACACGGCATCATCTTGCTGCACTGTGTTCGGTGCAAGTCCAATGTGTCCCGTGTCCAGGACAACGAGCCGGCGGGCGAGGTGTCCGCCGACCACTTTGGCCAAGTCCAGGCGGACACGGTCATGTGGTATATCGCAGGGACGAATATCCTGCTCAAAGTACTCCATGAGCGGTGTGTCTGCGACGCGCAGGTGGCCCAGGATCCGCCGGAAAAGCTCAAAGGAGAAGTAGTACCCAAACGAGAAGAGGAATGACCATCCCTGGGAGTTCATGCTGTTCGCGTTTGACTTCCATGTCTCTTCCTCGGTGAACTCGAGTGATTTCAGGGCATTGATGGTATACGACTTGTCGGTCATCCAGGGTATGCGAAATATAGAGGCCGGCTCGCTGTCTCCCCATATCGGGTTTGCGTAGAGAGTATGCTCCAAAGCGCGACGGACCGCCGCGTGGTCGCCGTACGGGTTGTTCCGATTCTTTGGTTGAATTGCCTCGGTTGTGGTAAAAATGGGGTTGTGGTCGATGCCAGTTGGAGCCATGCCGTCAATCAAGCCGATGCGGATGCCCCTACAGCTTAGGATGTACGAGTCGGCCGATACCTCATGGCCCAACCTCCGGAATCCATCTGCTCGGAACTGACGCGCCGCTTCGTACATGTGGTCCAGATCTTGGTAGGCTTTTTGGAACCGGGTGTAGCCGTACACGCGCCAGTCGTGGAGGAAGCTCACCCTGTCTGGTGGGTACCGCCAATCGGGAGCCCAGCTAGGTGTCATGGTTTGTGCATAGTTTTTCATGAAGATGATATCCAGATCCGCGGTAGTATCCATGAGGGCCTTCGCGTATCCAATATAAACCGCTTCCACTGGGATGTTGTAGTCGTAATAATTCTCCATCTTCGATGCAACAGCATCTGGAAGGAGAGCAAGAAGGCCGAACACTTTGTCATGAGCAAGGGTTGCCTGATTGTTCTGACTCAGGTTCAGAGGTATCTGCAGATGGGCTTGAGTGACGGGCTTTACATCCTCGAGGCGTTGGCTCAGCTCGCGCATCCCCTGGATGAATAATGTCACCCATACGGTTCCGTTGAGTTGCAGCATATCTTCCACATTTCCGCCTCTCCTGGCCCATATCCGCTCGATATTGTGCCATAGAAACTTTAACGCGAAAACGAGTTGGTCAGAGCGGAAATCACTGCCACACAATCCAAAAACGCTGCTCTCTTCGCTCATGGCAAGCTCTTGTAGAATCCACAACCGGCGCCAATATGGCCGGAGGAAGACCTTCAGGAGCAGATCCATATCTGCGAGAACTTCGGCATCGTTTAGGTCGATTTTTGACTGGAGATCGTCACACTGATCATGCTGGATGCTTTCTTCAACTTGGGATGCGACTCGACGGAGAACTTGGACCCCATGGTCGGTATCCTCCTCACCTGGCCCCAGGTGGATATAGACACCTAGGGAGCCGCCAAAGATGTTTTTCATTCGTCGAATTTCCCGTATCTTTTCGGCTGCATCATTCTGATTGATGCAGATCGCATCCACCCAAAGCTTCTTCGGCGCCGAGCGAGAACCACGAGCCGAATACAGAGCCGCTTCCAGGTTCTCTGTGACTCGGAAATAGTGTCCATTTAGGATGATGGCACGAGAGTGAGCCTTTTCCGTCGAGCCCCAGCAGTAGGACAAAGCAATGTAATCGCCCCAGGTGTAGCGACAGTAGTCGGACGCGAAGTCCAAGCCAATGCCTGTATCCACACTCTTCTTCTGTTCGAGCCAGGCGATGCGGGTAGTATGAGGTCTTGTACGAGCCTGTCGGCCAGTTTCTGCCTCCCATTGCGTGTACTCTTCTGTGTAGGCGTCCAACGAGACATGTTCAACATTGCAGCGAATAGGCTCATCCCTGCGCTTCGTTATTGGAGGTAGGATGGTGAGCACTCGGAGATCATTTTCAGCGAGAGGCCGATATTGAAAGCCCAGTCGCTTCGCACACTTAGAACCGAGTACACAGCACGGTATGTACGAAGGAAAGAGGGCCTTACCAGGAAAGCTCGACAGGAAGCGCTTAGGCGAAGAATGAAGATGACGGTAGTCTCGAGATACCTGGCAAAAGCGCCCCTGATTGCATTACTCAAAGTAGATAGGCCCGGCATGTTGGTCGATTGCTAGGGGTCCAAACACGATCTGTGTGCCCCCCAGTGTCGTTACACACAACTCCTCCCTTGACGCCGCGGAGCATATCACCAGCAAGACCAGAAGACAACAGATCGCGCGCCAGAGCGTCCTTCAGCGCGGTTTTCGCCGCGTCACGAGGAAGGGAGGGCAACACGCAGCCTTGGCAGTCTCAGCCCTGAAACTAGCCAGGGCTGAAAGGGTTTACGAGCTTCCAAGAGTCAGCACGATAGATGGTCGGAGTCGAGTAGGGCTTGTATCGCAGGCTGTTTGTCCGCCCCGGGTCGCCTTAGCTATAGCTATAGCTTGCCCCTGTTTGCCCTCTATTCACCTCGGCTTACGCAACTATTACGCAACTATACACGGAAAGGGCTGTTCTTGTCTCTTTGCCTCACACTACCGGCACCCGGCCGACTTATTCTTCAATACAGTGTCTCGGTCACGCTTCTGAAAACCAAGAATCTATAATCGAGCGGATCCTACTTTCAATCACCTAGACGAGACGATGGACAGCTACGGACAGGCGCTCATGGACTCCATGCCGGCGCACATGCGGCCCAAATGGTGCCCTTCTCCCAGCGAGGTCCGACAGAAGGCTCGTGCATACACAGACCGCCTCTTCCAGGATCGAGAGACTCTCCAGCAAATCGTGGAACGGCACGAACCGACGATACGAAAGCGGTGGGCCAAGAAAACCAATTCCCAGAAAAAGAAGATTCTCTTACACGCGTGGCCGGATATGTCAACGCAGCATCGACCGGACGTAGAGGCGTGGCGTCGCAATTCAAAGAACAGAGAGGCTTATTTGTGGCCGTACATCAACCTGGAGGATCTGCTCAAAACTAAGGCACTTCTGCTCCTCCTGCATTCGCGCGGTAGGACGCAACCCCAGGTATTCGTGCACTCAGATCTCGAGCAAGCACGTCTTGGGGAGATAACCAAGGTTACAGAGCCTGGTTTTCTGAATGAATATACCATGCTTTTCCACGGTAGGACCACACCTGATACATATGGGGAGCTGGTTCATTGGGACGATGGCGAACTGTTTTTTGAATACCTCCAAAATGGGCTTGGTATGCACCCAGGACATGGACTGCTAGCACTCGAAATTCAGCAACGCATATGGAGTTTCCTGGTGGAGTGCTGCCAGTTACTCTTACAGGATCTCTCGCCCCTGAACGAATCCGAAGTCTTGCCCAACCCCGGACCACCGGCCAATCAACGGGAAGACGTTACATCCCTTGAAATCATGGCAGCGGAGGCGCCCTATCGGGTGCCTGCTAGCTTTGATATCAAACGTCTATTAGCCATGACGTTGGCCGAGCGCGATTCCAGGGAGGAGCACATATGGGCTCTAAGAGAAGATCCAAGCTACTTCGCTGATTTTATGGAAGATTGGGCAGCTCATCGACCGGAGGTATTGCCGGATGCGTATGATCGGAAACATCCCACACAGACTGAGCCGGGACGGCCAACGTTTTGGAATATAGTATTCAGCAGGGTCGTCGTTGAATCTTACATGGGGTTTGCTACGTTTGACCAGCTCGGCAAAGACGTCAAATCCTTGGAAAGCTTATTGTCTCGATACATGGGCAAAATCACTCAGGAGGATGACTTACCAGAGGACCTCATGGAAGCGTTTCAGAATCTGAGATTCACCTTGGAGGCGACCAAGAAAGGTCTCATAAAATTATTGGAAGGGGTGTTCTCCTCGCCACCCATGCGGCCGTTCTGCCACCGGGTACAGAAAGACCTTTCTTCCTCGAAAATGTCTTTGGTGTACACGCCACCACCTCAGGACGATGGTAGAAAACGCGTGATGCCGTTATTCCGGACTTTATTTGATGAGCAGCAACTATTCTTGTTTGGTCTCCATCCACTGACGGACGAGATTGGCCACTTAATTGGGAACGATCCTGCCGTGAAAGAGGTCATCTCCCCTTGGGTAGCCAGCCAGCTCTCGTCCCTTTCGGTAGTGTCGGAATGCCTGCATCAATTGCACCTATTTCAGCCGTGGGTGCGGAAAATCGAAGATGGTGCTGAGTTGAATGAGGCAAAGCTGGTTTCAACGTATGGACAAACCTTCGGTGCCTGGCGCCCCATCCTCGGCGTAAACCTAGAGAAGTCGAGCCTGTATCGGTATGCAGACCCGACCGATGGGAAATTCCATTACCCAATCCAGCGCCGCCGCAACAGGAAGACTGTTGAAGAGTCCCGCGCCGCCGAATCGCGTCTGGATGCCATGTGGAAAGCGTTGGATTATCATTACAGGTCGACGGCCACCAGCCGCAAGTCACCACACGATTTGGTCGTTGAAGCTCTTGACAGTAAACGGACAATTCAACGCACTCCTCCTTGGGGTGAGAATGAGAAGAAGGGTACAGCGCCCCAAGGTCTTTACGATTCTCATGCTTTCTCGGGGGTTTCCCACGATCCATCCAAACAAATCACGGGTTCCTTTGGCCGTATCTCCCTGAACGAGAAGAAGGATAAACCAAAAACACGAGGAGAGCCGTCAGTTGGGCGTGAAGACGAAGCAAGTCTCTCTAGCATACCGCATGAAACGGTCGAACCTAAGCCAGCGATTCCCGTCGACAGGCGAACATATAAAGTGTTCAGATCTCTGTTCCATTCTGCTGATCAGGATCTGCCGGGTGAAATTCCCTGGCTTGATTTCGTCCACGCAATGGTCACAATGGGCTTCTCGGCAGAGAAGCTGCATGGCTCAGCTTGGAACTTCGCGGCCAAGAGTTCAGATATCGGAATGGAGAGAGGCATTCAGTTTCACGAACCTCACCCAAATTCCAAGATCCCATTTCATGTAGGGAGGCGTTATGGACGTCGTCTAACGAGGGCTTATGGTTGGTCAGGACAAACATTTCGGTTGGAATGAGGCGGTGGATCGAGTGTCCCATAGGTAGGCTCCAAGATGGCGATTTACACATGAGAATGAGGACGCGTAACAGTAAAGCCATTTCGGGGTCTGTATGAATTATAGGACATGTACATGAGCAGATAAAATATTAACATCTAAAATTGGATAAAGTTACAACCTACGAAGCCGCTGGAGTCCCTTATGAATTTTCCGCTTCCGCTTTGGCAACATTACGCTTCACCGCGAGGAAGCTGCCTGGGCTAACAGATATAGAATTGATGCCGCATTCCACAAGGAAGGATGCGAAGGAGGGATCATTGCTAGGGGCCTGTCCGCACAGTCCGATCTTGCGTCCCGCCTTGCGTGCTCTCGAGATAGCCTCCGCAATCAACCACTTGACGGCCTCGTCACGTTCGGAAAAGAGCGTTGCGAGCAACCCGGAGTCACGATCGATACCGAGCGTGAGCTGTGTCAGGTCGTTGGATCCAATGGAGAAGCCGTCGAAATGCTCCGCGAACTTGTGCGCCAATATCACGTTCGACGGGATCTCGCACATGACGTAGACTTTGAGCCCGTGGTCGCCGCGCTTCAGCCCGTGCTCCCCCATTTCGTTCTGCACCTTGATCGCCTCTCCGACGGTACGGCAGAAGGGAACCATGACGACGGCATTCTCGAACCCCAGGCCCTCTCGCAGTTTCTTGATAGCCTTGCATTCCAGCGCGAACCCGTCCTTGTAGCCCTCGGAATAGTAGCGAGACGCTCCACGCCAGCCAATCATTGGATTTTCCTCCTGCGGCTCGAATTGAGCACCACCGATGAGGTTGGCATACTCGTTGGTCTTGAAATCGGACAGTCGAATGATTGCTGGTTTCGGGTACGCCACAGCACATAGGCGAGCAAGACCGAGTGCTAGCTTATCCACAAAGTACTGCGACTTGTCCTTGTAACCTGCGGTGATCTTTTCGATTTCCGCCTTGGCCGCCTTGTCCACTACCTGATCGAAATGCACGAGCGCCATGGGATGGATGCGGATATGTTCGCTCACGACGAACTCCATGCGTGCCAGACCGATGCCATCGCAGGGCAGCTGCCACCACCGATTCGCCGCGCTCGGATCGGCCAGGTTGATCATGACCTCTGTCTTCGTATGTGGGAATTTTGACACGTCCACGGTCTTGGATGTGATCTTGGCTATGCCCTCGTAGACGAAACCCGTCTCGCCCTCTGCGCATGAAACGGTAATGTCCTGGCCGGTGTGCAGGATATACGTAGAGTTGCCTGTGCCAACCACAGCCGTGATTCCCAGTTCTCGACTGACGATGGCAGCATGCGATGTGCGGCCTCCTTGGTCCGTCACAATGGCTTTTGCCTTTCTCATGATGGGAACCCAGTCCGGGTCTGTGGTTTCGGTGACCAGGATGGATCCTTCGACGAAGTTATCGATGTCCGTGGGGGATTCGATCATGCATACGCGCCCACTCACGGCCGCATCTCCGACCGAGCAGCCCGTGGCCAACGTCTTGCCTTTGTCGCTCACGGAATACTCTTGGAAGGTCCCTACCTTCCGAGCGGATTGCACCGTCTCCGGACGAGCCTGAACGATGTAAAGTTGGTTGGTGATACCGTCTTTGGCCCATTCCATATCCATGGCACCGCCATAGTGTTTCTCGATGGTGGATGCCCATCTGGCGAGCTGAAGGATGTCCGCATCATTGAGGACCAGAGACGACCGTTCGGCCTTGGACGTCGGGACGTTTCTCGTGGGCGGGTCGCCCTCGCTGTAAATCATCTTCTTCTCCTTGTCGCCGAGCCTCTTCTCTATGATGGGGACGACGCCCGGGCGGTCGAGGAAGGGCTTGAAGACTTGGTACTCGTCCGGATTGACGGCGCCTTGGACGACGTTCTCGCCCAGACCCCACGCCGCGTTGATGAGGATGATCTTGTCGCAGCCGCTCTCCGTGTCGATGGAGAACATGACGCCGGAACCGCTGCGATCGGAGCGTACCATCTGCTGGACGCCAATGGAGAGGGCCACCTTCATGTGGTCGAATCCTCTCGTCTGTCGGTAGTATATGGCCCTGTCCGTGAACAGCGAGGCATAGCATTTCCGGCAAGCGGTCAGCAAGGCCTGCTCGCCTGTGATGTTCAAGAACGACTCGAGCTGGCCAGCGAAGCTTGCACCTGGGAGATCCTCGGCCGTTGCACTGGACCGCACGGCCACGCCGATGTTGTTGATGCCCGCCTTCGCCGCCAACCGGTGGTAGGCCGATATGATGGCATTTTTCGCCTCGACGGGCCAGTCGCCCTTGAGGAATAGGTCTCGGGTGTTTTTGCCCGTGTCCGCGAGAGTGGCCTTGCCTGATTGCCAGTCCTGGATGAACTTGCCCAGCTTGTCCTTGATGTTGTTGTCGGCCACGAATTTCCAGTAGCAGTTGGCGGTGGTCGCGAAGCCCGGAGGAACGACCACGCCCTTGGACTTCAATGTCGAGATCATTTCTCCCAGGGAGGCGTTTTTGCCGCCGACGATGGCGATGTCATCGCGCGTGACATCTTCGAAGTCCTGGACCAGAGCGGGGCCATCTGTGGGGTTTGGATACTTGTGGGCGGTTGACATGGTAGAAAGGGTGCTGTATATAGGGAAATAGTAATTAAGAGATGTTAATCTGGTATCATTAGTGTCCTCGAGAGGTCAACAATTGTGATTATCCCCGGGTAGGAGGTGCCACGGCTTCCTATTATAAAGAGCATGACCGAATGGACCTAGACCTTGTGTCGACGACGACAGTTGCGTGAATATGAAGGTCCCATCGTACCATAACGTCAACTGACATCATGTAAGGTGGTGAGATCGGACCGGTTGCGGTTTCGAACGGACTTGTAGCTTTGGTGAGGAGACCCGACAAAGGATGTCAGTGAGTGGATGCGAAAGGGAGTTGGGGCTAGTGGAATTCGCATACCGGCAGGCGTAGATTCAGGTACAGTGACCACTTCTTGCAGCGACTTATGATTCCACCACGCCATGTTTCCCCACCATCCCTTTGGCACTTCACTGATCAGCTCCACAGTACACAGTAGAACCCCTCAGTTAGAGCTATCTATGGTCGTTGGTCACCCCACCGCGAGCTGGGTACGGGTACGCGCGTTGCTACTCGAGAACCAGGAACCTCACGACGGTAAGAAGGAGTACCACTTGAATTGTTCCATCTTATTATTACTTTGTGATTCATCTCTCTCGGATGAGCCGGAGAACTTGAAGCGAATAGTGGCTGTAGAAAATGGCGCCGCAACAACCTGCGATCAAGTGTTATCATGTCAGTGCCAGAAATACGACGCCTCGAAACGGGATTACAATGAGAAGACTGTGTGAAACCTAGTAAGCATGAGCACATGTAATACCAAAGCTTAACATCACATGGTTGAGAAACTCGACGAAGCGATGCACGACAGCGATCTCCAAACCTTGGAGAGAAACAGGTCCGAGGCATGGGAGATTGATTGAGTTGGGCGCCGGAAAGATGCGGACGTAAGGGTTGCTTGCCCGGTAACGTCGTCCATGTACCTATATGATGAACATAATATATGTATGGAGCGAATCCCATCGGAGAAATGGCTCGGGACGATCTTTCAGATGCATCATCAAACAAACTCAACGGGGATGCGTGAGGAGACATGCACTCATCTCCAAACCTACCATGGTGCGGGAGTCTTGCGGATGCGGGAAACAGGCCAGGCAGGCGCCGAACTGGTTGAGCGAAGTGCACGAGATACAAATGCCCCTCACGGCCCCAAAGTTTGAAACGATGCTGTGGAGTGGTTGTTGGGTGCAACAACGGTTCGGCAGCAGTACCAGGTGTTCTGTTACACGAGGTACCACCACCACCGCTTCCACCACCAATGCATGTATCGGTGCGGCACAATGGGCTCGGTCTCGACTGGCTTCCTGTTCAGGCCATGCAGGCCTGCAGATGGCAGCGCAGGCAGAGCTCGCAGAGCTGGCACCTAGGCCAGAGGATGCCTCTAGCGCATCCAACATATGGTTCCCTCCGAAGTGGTGGCAGCATGTTGGTGATACCACGCAGGGGTCGTTGAATGCCCTCTGTGCGGGGTCCCTTGATGTGCAGCGGGAAGGTCATATGGAATAGATTGATTCGGCCGTCAAGGGGCCGTGAGTTAAAGAAAGAAGAAACATTGTCTTGTTGGTATTGGAGTGCCTGAAAGCGTCTGAAGCTCCGAAGGCGGCTGCGGAGACGGGGAACGCGGAGCTGGAGGCTGGAGGACGCCTAGTGTGTATACCGCTGGTACTCAGGAGTGCTTCTGTGCGGCAAGTCTAGAATCAGAATCAATTGGTGTTGGCCATGCCAGCATGGTTGCAATTGACAGGCTGTCCAGATAAGGGACCATTTCGGTGAGCGAAAGGTCGAGTCGAGCTAATGTGGAGAGAGCAGAGTACTCGAGTGGACCCCATCTTTTGAGTTTGGGGCGGCATCATGGCATGGCTCCTGGATCCCTGCGGTGAACTCCGTCCGACACGCCTGCAGCTTGGATGATGTGCAGGAAACCTAACTTAATCTCTGGCGGCTGCTGCAGTGCTGCTGCTGCTTTTTGCTGCTTCTGGCCGCTTCTTGCTGCTGCTGTACGCTAGAAACACAAAAGCCTCCTCTATTGCTTGCATGCGCCCGCCTGCAGACGAGGTTCCAAAGGTTGCTAGTGGCGCCACTCTTACCGTTTCAAACAAGGTGCGCGCGAGAACATGCTTCGTCCTTGAATGAAGACGGTGATGGTTGCAAACTCAGTTCGTGGACTTGGGGGGTCCAGGGCGTCCAGGCTTGCCATGTTTTCCAAGGTTCCCAAGCGTTGCCCTGCTGCAACAGGGGGATGGGCAAAGCAAAATCATTCGAGCGGCCCTTTGGCCTTTCGGCATCGGTCCGACTGCCAAGGGGGGCGAGGGGGAGGGCGAAGGGGAAGGGGTTCACCTCCCCTCTCCCGCCTCAGTGCCTCATGGGCACATTGACATCATTCCATCGCTGCGGTGCCAATATTCTTTTCATGGATGGGTTGTGTCAGCACTTATGCGGTTGGGGAAGGGGAGGGGGAGGGGAGGAAGTCTGGGATTGCGGCGACTTCTTCTCTTTGGCGAACGCCTGTGCGCAGGGCGGGTTCCTCAAGTGCTCTCCTTTTTGTACCGTGGAGTTGAATCTTCTGCCGGTGGAGCCCTTTACAATGGCCATCCAGGACTATGAGAAATGGTCAAAAGGCGGGCTGCGGAGAACGGGTGGCCCGTCCCGCACTGGGCGAGATACTGGACTCTGTTTAGACTGCTGATGGTGTTGGTTAGAGTCATTTTAGACTGTACTAGGTCCACTATCTCCGCGAGTTACGACTCAAGAGTAGTGGGTATAGCAGGCATAGTGGGGACTGGGCAACTGGGCAAATACTGTGCCCCAGGGTGGTGATGGAAGTGGAGACATGGAACATTGGGAGAAAGAATCGCCACCACCACCACCACCACCACCACCACCATCGGCGCGAGCAAGGTGGTGGGCCGTGCCTGCTCGCTGCCCTGCGCCGGGCTCAGGCTGGGCTTGCACGCCCAGCACCAGACGGGCCAGTTATCGACGAGCAGTGTGAGCAGCAGTTTCTGTTACGCAGCAAAACGCATGCTGCGCGAATCGAGGCGACCGCGGACGGGAGGACAGAGGGAGCCAACCGCAGAGATTTTTTTCCCTCTCCTTTCCTGGGCCTGCCTGCAGGGCGGCATTGGCTCCGCTGCAGGCCTTTCGATTGCGCCGCCACGCTGCAACGGGTGTGCACGGTGAATCAAAGCAGTCCACTTTAGTCCTGCATCTCGCTGCTGATTCCTGAACCCTTCCCTCCATGGATGCGCTGCGTCTGTATCTGGATAGCACAGCACCGGGACCCCCCAGCGATTGATCGATCCTGATCCTGCCTGCCCATGTTCAAGTTGTAGTATACCATCCCTCCATGTCCTTCCCTGCACCCAGATCCAACTTCTACCTTCTGAATTCCCATCCATCCATCCATCCATCCATTCGAATCCTCTCTTCCCCTCTCGTTTCCCACGACACTCTTTCAAACCCGGCCTCCCTACATTTCCCTCTCTCTGTCTCTCTCTCGCAATTGACCTCATTTTCTTCCAACTGCCGATCCAACCCCCGTCCTGTCGCTATTCTATCGCCTTTAGAACTGCGCCCTCCCTCACCTTCTCCGCATGTCTATCACCCTTCTGATGCCGGAGGAGTAAGTGGATACCACCAACTTCGCTCCTGCCTAGCTGCACCTCGGACCTCAGGCTCCCGCCTTCCGCCTTCCGCCTTCCGCTCCATCTCAATTCCCTATGTCGCTCTATCGATTGAGTGGAAGTGTTACAGAAGCAGTCGCCGCGGTCTTGACAAAGCCGTTGCGAATGACCATCCGCGTTCTACCATCCAGAGGACCTTAGAGCCACTAAACCCCTTGGCCGCCCTTCTGCTCTTACACTCTGTCCAGGGCCTTTATCGGACGTCCACGAATCCTTGGGACTCACCGTTCATTGTTGGGTCCCCACTAACCCCCCCACAACTATGGCCCACTCTTCCTACCGTCCCAGAGGCAATATGTCGCTGAACCTGAACGATCTCTATCAGTTCCCCGTCCAGGACTTGGCCGCTCAGCTCGCCGTCAAATCACCCGTGGACAATGCCTCATCCAGCAACACTTCGCTGCAGACGCAGGCGTCTCTCCCGCCCCCCTTTCCGTCCGTTCAGGTTGGAGACCTGAAAATAAAGAAGATCAAGACTCGCCCAGAGAAAAACATTACAGTATCACTTCCCTTGGTGGGTCATCACGTAGACTTTTCCTGCGTGCAGTTCAGTCAACAGCATCTCAACAGACGCCGCTTATGGGCAGACGATAGGATGCGCGTCAGCAAGCAGGGGAGCTGTATCGTCATGAGTGTCTATGTCACCATGTATTCCTTCGTGTCAACTGCGGACGGTTGGAAGAGAGCTTGTAAACGTGCCAGCGGAGAGGAACCAATTCCTTCCCGGGACGCCAGTACTCCCGTCGCTCAGCTTGAAACTGCGGATCCTGCACATCCTCGAAACGGCGGTCAGATCCTTCCGTGCGAGCGATGCATCGACCGCGAACGAAAAGAAGTATCGCGCACAAAGAAGAAGAAGCCCCCGGACAAGCAGATGCTCGAATACGATACCGAGAGAATCCTGGTGATCAATTCCCCCGAGTATACAGATGTCACTACGAGCTTGGACGGGTCCAAGTGCCTCACGTTCAACATGCGGGTCACTTGTTGCTGCGGTCATCAAGGCGAGAAAGGGGATGGGGGTTACGTTGCCTTCTTCACTTTCAAAACAGTCGACGGCGTTCTGCTTAGCCAGTATATCTCGGCACTACTGCAAGTCAGCTCGAGTACGGATCAAGATAACACTTCGGGAGCTTCGAAGAAAGCAATGATGCATCCTGAAGTACGGCGGAATACGGACCCAGAGGCCACTGCTGGGGGCCATGAAAAACCAAAGATAGCATTCGAAGCCCAGCGCATCTACCCCTCTGGGCTCCCAACGGATTCAGAATCGTGCTGGAGACGCAGCAGCACTCTGAAATCCTTCCGCTCACGACCGTCTACACTTCCCCCGACGCCTCTTACAAACGACTTCTCCCTCCCACAGACACCCATCGCCCCGTACTCGGTCCCGCCAACCCCTATTGGCGAATGGTTTGCTTCGCAAGACAATTCTATGGGACCATTCAGTCATACTGGCATGGACAGCGCGACGCCACAATTCGATGACAATTTAAAGAGTTCGGCAAGAGAACCTTTGTACCCAGATACAATGCCCGTCTACGCAGCATCACTCGCTGGCGATAGGATAGCTGGCTCAGGAACATCTCTATCTAGTCTATGCGGACCATCAGTTACGGTCCTGCCGTTGTCTCAAGGGATGCAGGCTTACGCGGATCAGAATATATCTCGGCAAGACCTCTGGGGTATTCAATCCAACGATGACACGTCGACTGCCGCAACAGGGTTTTTCGAAGTTCCTGGGTACGATGGGGTACATGAACTCTCCAACCCGACTACACAAGCAGAAAATAGCCAAATGGCTGCCACTGCAGAGCTGGCCAGCACCGCTATCCCGCAATGGTCACAAGCTTTTGCAGAAAACGAATATCCCCAAGGCCTCCAGCATATGCAAGTTAATAACAGTGGGACGACCGTCACATTGGAGTCATTACGCAGCGATGAGCCTCAGTCACTACCGAGCATGGGCCCGCCAGAACTGCAGACCCTTCAAAATTCGCATCAATCCGCTCTTGAAAGTCTAGCCGAGGGAGTTCGAGCTTCTAGCATTGCATACGGGATCGATACTCATGGCCGTTCCCGCTCTCGACCTTCACATGAACAATTGCCCCGCATACAAACTCGGGGGCTGCCTTATCCTAACGTAAACTTGCTAAGTCAACGCAGAGAGAAGAGGCCCAGCCATACACACAAGACCCCTGGAGTACAACTTCCATCTGGGGTTTCCCACCAGTCAAGCAATGGATTGATCACCCACACCAACGATTCATTCGGCCAAAATCAAGTTATCTCTCCACCTATTTTCAGCGGTCCTGTCACACCACACCCCAATGAAGTCTCCATGTCTCATGCCGAAGCACCTCAGTCCAATGGGGTCCTTTGGGCCGATGCCGTATTGACTCCACAAGGACTTCCGGCTGGGAACAATGGGTTGCAGCAGTTCCCAGCACCCAATCCGCACTCTCACGCTGAGTATGCTGAGTCCGCTGGAACAATAGTTCCATCTGCGGCGATGTCTCCGTTCAATGGCTCATTTACCCCCAATGGGGTGTTGTCCCCACAAGATCCTCAACCCATGATTGGGGTTCAGCAGACCACCGACACAAATTCCCACCCTCAAACGATCCTCGAGGACGCATGGCTGGGAATGGATACGAATGAGACACCTTCTCAGCATGACCCGGCCTTTTCATCAAATATTATGTTCACATCGCCGCCACTGCAGACCATGAATCAATGGCAAACCTACCGAGGTCATAATGACACTGCCACGTATTGGAATACCACCTAACCGGATTATATAAAGAAAACGGCTTGCTCTTTCACTAAATATGCCTTGAAACGGGCCAGGTGTATACAGGCAAGTATGTCTATGGATCGCCTTGGATGGCGCATGATGATACGGAGAAACGCACGCTTATTGTCTCTTGGACGTGTTTCATGCGCATGCACATGCCTGCTGCCTGCATCACCGAAATTGCAGCTTCGAGACTGGCGATCTCTCTTAACTAGAACGAAAAGGCGTTGTTGATATATGGGAGCTCAAAAAATAATGCGGGCTTTGGTTTTAATCTATCCTATTCGTGGATAAGACGGGGAGTAATGGATATGCGGGGATTCCACGGGCATCACGACGGGTAACGATTATGTATGGCAACGTTAGCGTTGATGGGAACTCTGGTGGCGTAGAACGATTTGGCATTTGGCGTTTGTTCAGATACAAAAAAGGACACAGTTGAATCCCAGCTTTAGTCGGGCCGTAATTGAATAATATCATAGATATACTGTTTAGGACTCCTAGCTTATCCGTACTTGCCTTTAGTGCCCGTAATTTACGAACACTGCGAAACGATCACATAAGTGACGGAGAAAAAGTGTTGCTCTAACTTCGGAAAAAGCCGCAGTCTCGATTTGAATACCTAAGCGGAGCATAAAACATACAACTTTAACGGCGCAGGATTATGGGTACTCATAGAATACACATCCCTTAAGCATCTTTCATACGCCCTATTATTGCGTATAGGCAATTAAGCTTCCAACCTTCATCATGATAAAGCAACAGTTTTCCCGTCATGAGGATGCTAGATGACGGAAAAAGCGTCGCCCCAACTAAAGAACTTAATGCATCTTAGCTCGTATTACCTATGCAGGTAACAGCGTACATCGCTAACAGCACAGGATTATACGTAGTTCTAGAACACAAGTCCACTAAAACCTCTCAACTAGGCCGGAGAAACTGGAGCTTGCCGCCGAAATGCGCAAAGAGCGAGGAAATTAGGAAATGCTGCTTCACATCGTCACCGTGCTTGCTAGCCAGCTGAGATGGGTGTTACCGAAGGGATGTCACTGAGTCCAAGAAAGCATAGGCTTTGAATAATGAGGACAAGGCTTTTGAAGACTGGCAAGACAGTGAGGGCGAAGGCAAAAGAACTCAGGAGGTCTTTCTGTACCGACTGTGACATAGCCTTCGCATCAGACTTCGCCCACCCAAAAATACTTCAGACCAAAAAACATCGAGACTGCATAGCTGGCATTGGCCGCTGCATTTCTCAACGTCGAACCAACATAGTCGGGCTTGCCTCAGGGTTGTCAAGAAGTACCATTGTCCACTTTGCGACAAGTCCTTTGAATATCGATGAAAATTAGCCAGACATTAAGGCAATTAGGCTCCATGAGAAGCGACAGCAACAGAAACAGGCTTTCTTCGACTAGGGAAACGACCCTATCCTCAGTCCAATAAATGGAACCACTTTCCTTTTCTTTTGATACGGGAAATTGCATTATTCCGACTCGGCAACCAGCCGGATCACTAGCCAGACTGCTCGTTTTGTGTCTTGTGTTTTATTCGACCTTTCTTTCTGCTTGGTTTTGCTTACAAACGTATACTGAAATGATCGCTTCCTAGTTCCATGTCGTCGGCTTGCAGCTCCGGCCTAGGTTTAGGGAAAACTGGCACCTCTTTCGACCAAAATCCTCACTGATGTGTTGTGATTTCTACCCTACATAGACGAACGAGAACATAAGAAGAACCTATTGGTAAATATCGAAAATTATCTGCCTAAACTACAGTCAATAAAATGTCTTCAAGGGTTCTCTTTCCACATAGTAGTAGGAGTTTAGACGTTCTTGTCCGAGGGGAACACCGTCAACGAAATAATATTGTCACTAGGATGCAGGTGCACACGGCTAACACCCTTTTATATTACTTCTATTCTCAAGAGCTACACGCCCCTCGGTATATCACGCTCAAATGCATTCACATATCATGCACTACCCGCCTTGCCCAGAATGGGACACTTACAAAGTGTTCTCCAGTGCAAGGACCTGACATGGATTAGCGATGGACACGGTGCGTTTAGATGGATGGAAACATACTATAGCAGTCCTGCTCGGGATATAGACCTGGAGGAAGTTCTTCCTGTCATTCCACGCGAAGGGGGTCGTGAAGAAGCGGGTGCTTTCGTCAATATTGCCATGTCCCCCGAAATTCTTATTGTCGGTACTGAGGACAATTCGGTAGGTGCCCTCCTGTTCGACACCCACACGATAGTCCGTGTAGCTGTTGGAGGGGTGCCAATTGAAGACCCACAGAAGACCCGCTCGCTCGAATACAATGACCTTGTCACCCTCATGCTTCAAGCTAACATAGGCCTGGGGTGCGTGGAGCCATCCATATTTCTCTTCAGTCCATTGCATCTTGCTGTCAAAATCGTTGAGGAACCTATATCGCAAGAGATGGTCGTCGACGAGATTGAATTGTCGCCGCGCATAGTGGAAACTGTTATTGTTTCCTTCCCTGGGGAAGTCTAGCCACTCTGGGTGCCCGAACTCGTTGCCTTCGAAGTTGAGATACCCTTCTCCGCCGAGCCCATGGGTGATGAGCCGGATCATCTTATGCAGCGCGAGGCCTCTGTCGATGACCGGGGTCAACTCGGAGAGTACTGACATGTTGGTGTACATCTCCTTATCGCAAAGCCAGAACAGGAGCGATTTATCGCCAACCAGACTGTGTTGTTAGCTCGGAGTTAATGTGGTGGTTAGTGAGACATACGCTTGATCGTGGCTCTCAGCATAAGCAATAGTCTTCTCCCCATGCCGCCTGTTTGTCAGCGTGAAAACCAGATTACCCATATCCCAATCGATGTCTTGTTTCTCCTTCAACCACTTGATGTATAGGTCCGGGATCGCCATGGCTAGTCTATAATCGAAGCCAATGCCGCCCAGCGCAACGGGAACGCAGAGCCCGGGCATGCCAGAGACATCCTCTGCAATCGTTATGACGCCGGGATACAGCTTGTGCAGCATCTCGTTGGCCAACATGAGGTATACAAGGCCCTCTTCGTCGACGGCGGGCCCGAAGTATTCATGGTAGCCACCAGAAAATCCACTGTCGCACACCATTAGTCACCCAAACATATGATTGCGCACGAGTCGAACATACGTTCCAATGCCATGATGTGTGTAAATCATGCTCGTCACACCGTCAAATCTGAAGCCATCAAACTGGTACTCCTCCATCCAGAAGCGCAGGTTGCTCAATAGGAACCTCAACACCTCGTGATGGCCGTAATTGAACAATCTGCTGTCCCACAGATCGTGTCTGCCTTTCCCGCCTGCATGGAAGTAGAGATGATCGCTGCCGTCGAACTCGTTCAGTCCATCGAGAACGTTCTTCGAAGCATGGCTGTGAACGACGTCGAGTAGGACGGTGATACCCATACCATGAGCTGTATCGACCAACTCCTTCAAGTCATCCGGGAGTCCATAGCGACTGCTTGCTGCGAAGAAGCTATTGATTTGATACCCAAAGCTTGCATAGTACGCGTGCTCCATGATTGCCATCAATTGAATGACGTTGTATCCCAAGTTCTTTATGCGAGGGAGCACATTGCGGGTGAACTCTTTGTAGGTAGCAACGCGGGGCTCTGGTGAAGAGATACCCACGTGTGCCTCGTAGATACGGGCGCTCTCCGGCTTTGGTGGTCGTTTGTTCTTGAAGACGTATCTCTGCTCCTTGGGCGGGTTCCAAAAGCGAGCATCGTAGACCGGCGAGACGTCCAGGTCCTGGGTTACACGGGTTATCCACGCAGGCAGGCGTTCCTGACGAGCAGAGTCATTCGGGACGACGAACGACACCTGTAATCGAGTTAGTTTCAAGCGAACCTCTAATGAAGCATTGCATAACATAGTACGCACCTTGATCTTGGAGTCGTGGGGTATGGCCGGCTTGCCATCCTTGCCAGGCACCACGACCTCGAAAACGCCGAACTCATTCTTCTTCATGGGAGTAGCTTCCCTGTCCCAGTTGTTGAAATCGCCAATGAGATATGCTTTCAGAGCATTGGGTGCCCATTCGCGGTAGACAACGTCACCGTTATCCTTCACATTGAAACCGTATCGGTCGAACCCCTGACACGATGAGTAAGGGTTTTGGGTGCCGACGGATGCTAGATGCGGTGTCTTACCCTGGAGAATTTATCCAAGCCTCCCTCGGTCTTGTCAATTGTTTGAATCCACTCCTGAGTCTTCGCAAAACGGCTGCGGAGGCCGTCCTTGAAGGGTTCGAGATAGGGATCGAGCTGGACGATACCTGACGGACTGTCAGATCACTCTGAGGGTGTAATGAGAAATAACCGTACCAGTCCCGTCATTGGGCACTTCGACCGTCTGGTCTGCGGTTTTATTCACGACTGCTTCGGCCATGGTGTGGGGTGTTGATGGATGAGGGTGGTGCGGAGCAAATAAACTGTGTACATGGGGGGAAACCATCTGTACGTCATCTTGCGCCTCAAAACACGGCTCCAGCCACAGCGCACATACCAGAAGGCGGCTCCGGCTCGCCACCCCCGTCCACTCACCCCGCACGGGATGGGAGATAGCTATCCATAACCTATCAGTCATATATATATATGTATAGCTATGGCTATGACGACGACTATGTGACCCGCCTCTCCGTGAGACACTCCATCGTCGTCCCCAAAAATGCGGCGTTTACGGGCATCCTCATTCTGCTTCAGAGTCTCACCTCAGGCGCGCGCCTCGTACCTCGCCCTCTCCAGCATCAGCCGCTCGTTCTCCGCATCCGCATCGCGCCCGTCGTCGGGACAATACAATCGCTCCGACTTCAACGGCCAGGGCTACACATCAATATACGAGCCTGGCCTACCGCCCAACGGTCCGCTCGGCGGTGCCTCCCTCGTCGGGCCTCCACGTGTGGTTCCGAGGAAGCTCAAAGAGCATCTTGACAAGTATGTCGTCGGGCAGGAGCGCGCAAAGAAGAAGCTGTGTACGGCAATCTACAACCATTACCAGCGGATACAAGAGCTACAGCGGCTTGAGGATGAGCGGGTGGAGCTAGAGGCGCAGGAGCAGCGCCGAAAGATGGGCCACAGGCATCCCATAGAAGGTAGCTTCTGATTTCCATTCTTGTCCGCATTTGCCTCCCACACCCATCCTTCATCTACAGGGACTGAAAGAGGACAGACGAGTACCCAGGACAACACCAGACTGTCGAGTACCACCCCCCAGGCTCCTCTTTTCCAGAACCCACTCCAACCCAGCCGCCACCCGCCGACGCGCCACTGCCCGAAGACCCCGGACAATTGGGTATACAGAAGTCGAATGTGCTCCTGCTCGGCCCATCCGGTGTTGGCAAGACGCTCATGGTCAAGACTCTGGCCCAGGTCCTGAACGTCCCTTTTAGCGTATCGGCCTGCACGAGCTTTACTTCAGCCGGATACATTGGCGAAGACGCCGAAACTTGCGTACAGCGCTTGCTAGCCGCTGCAAAGTACGACGTGACGGAGGCAGAGCGAGGGATCATATTCTTGGATGAGATTGACAAGATCGCGACGGCAAAGGTGCAGCATGGTAAGGATGTCGGTGGCGAGGGCGTCCAGCAGGCGCTGCTCAGCATCATTGAAGGAACCACTCTGCAAATTCAGGGAAAGGCGGAGAGAGGACCGCCTGGGCGAGGGATGGGAAGTTTCTCACCCAACAACCCGTTGGATGGGCCAAAGGCAGGTGCCCCTCCGCCGCCAGGAGGTGGTAAAGGCGAAATCTTCAACGTTCGGACGGACAATATCCTGTTCATCTGCGCCGGTGCATTTGTCAACCTCCCGAAGATTATACAAGAGCGGATATCAAAGGGAAGCATGGGATTTGGAGCCGCAGTACGGTCATCCAAGCCCGAGCCAGGCGTCCACGAAACCTTAATCAAGGGCGACGATGCTGTCTTCAAGAAGCACCTTCCTTTCTACGTCGCACCAGAACCATCCCCTTCGGGTAGCGCTTCAAAGTCACTGCAGACATACAACCTGCTTGACCTCGTAGAACCCGCCGACCTCCAGAAGTACGGCATGATCCCCGAGTTCCTCGGCCGCATACCAACCCTGTGTGCCCTGTCCGCGCTCGACGAAGAGGCCCTCGTGCGCGTCCTCACGGAACCACAGAACAGCCTCATCCGCCAGTACGAGCAGCTGTTCCGCAACTCGGGCATGGAGCTGCGCTTCACCACCGCTTCTCTGCGTGAGATTGCGAAGCGCGCTCTTAACATGGGGACAGGTGCGCGCGGACTTCGCGTCGTGCTTGAACGGATGCTGGAGGAGTCTATGTATGCAGCACCAGGTACGTTTTGAACATCAACAAGCCACCCCCTCCTTTCATGCGGTCACTGACATTGTCTCTGCAAGGCTCGTGTGTCAAGCACATACTCATCACCCGCGAGGTTGCTCAGCTCAAGATGGCTCCTCTTCACTTTGAGCGTGGCCAGTCCCAGAGTTTCTACAATACGTTGAATCACGAGGAGGCGTTGTGGGAGGAGGAGATCCGGCAACTGACGGAGCCCGATCATCTGAGCTCTTTCCAGGAGTACAGGAAACAGGGCCTCATGGCTGGTGCGGGCGGCTTTATGTGAATAGAGGTAGGTATTCATGATAACCTTACATTTTTTTGTAATTATGAAGGGCAGGGCGTTCGGGGGTTGGGAATAGCATCAGGGGAAACAGATTCAACTAGGTTATATATGAGTATATGATGTGAAGAGTTCCAATTCCTTAGAGGTCTTGATGTGATCGTATGAGTGCGTAGGTTAAAAGGCTCCGTTCAACTTGCGTTCTTAATCTATATTGACCTATATTTAGGTGTACCGATACAGCCATCAAACTGTGAACTACTATTACAATGCATGGGCGGGAGGGCAGAAAGAGCACACATTGCAAACAGACACATCACAATCCGAAAAGTATGTGTGTAACAAACAAAATGAGATCTTTGCATGCGAGCTGGAAATAGAATTACACAGAAGTCATGTCCCTCCAATCACCCGTCAGCAGGTAGCCTCCCTCGAAACCCCGCATGCTCGGGGTATTAGGCAGACTAAACTTTTATACAGATTTGGGAGTCTGCCGACGAGCGTCTTAGGCACATTGACCGATTGATTCCCACTTCTACCCACACGTCTATGACTTCTCGAGTTCTGCGAGAATCTTCTCACCCTTTGCCCTCGCCGACTCAAAGTCACCAACCATGTAGAAAGCACCTGGTTGACATTAGCATTGGAACATTCAAAGAGAGGAAGACAGCGCAACTTACCCTCAGGAAGGTCGTCACCCTCGCCGTTCATGATGGCCTTGAAGGACCTGATGGTGTCCTTGAGGTCGACGAGCTTACCCTCGATACCAGTGAAGACCTGGGCGACAGTGAAAGGCTGGCTCAGGAACCTCTGGAGCTTACGGGCACGCTCGACGGTGAGCTTGTCGGCTTCGGAAAGTTCGTCCATACCCAGAATGGCGATGATATCCTGGAGCGACTTGTACTCCTGAAGCATCTGCTGGACACGGGTGGCGGTCTGGTAGTGGTCCTCACCGACGATACGGGGGTCCAACATACGAGACTTGGAGTCAAGGGGATCGACGGCAGGATAGATACCCAACTCGGAGATACCACGGGACAAGACAGTGGTGGCGTCCAAATGGGCGAAGGTGGTGGCAGGAGCAGGATCCGTCAAATCGTCAGCGGGCACGTAGACGGCCTGGACGGAGGTAATGGATCCCTTCTGGGTGGTGGTAATACGTTCCTGCATACCACCCATGTCGACTGCGAGAGTGGGCTGGTAACCGACGGCAGAGGGGATACGACCAAGCAGGGCAGACACCTCGGAACCGGCCTGGGTGAAGCGGAAAATGTTGTCAATGAAGAGCAACACATCCTGACCCTCCTCATCTCTGAAGTACTCGGCGATAGTAAGCTGATTGAAGGACCCGTCAGTTATTGTTCCCAAGTCCAAAGAAGCATGAAGGAAAGGTAGGAAAAAGGAGAAAGGCTGAGTGAAGGAACGAGTCACGTGATGAAAAATTGGGGATTTGAGACGCCAACCACCGGTTTGACGGAAAGAGCATGATGCGACCTGGGTACACCCAACTGGAGGACGGTGCAGTTTCAGATCCCAAATTGAATGAAGCCTCTTTCCAGGGCTCCATTCACAGCTCTTCTGTCACCCGGGTGGAGGTGGAGTATGGGAGGGAAGGAGTGATTCAGACATACCCCAGTAAGAGCGACACGAGCACGGGCCCCCGGGGGCTCGTTCATCTGGCCGAACACCAATGCGACCTTGGACTCGCCCTCGAGCTGGATGACGGAAGTCTCCTGCATTTCGTGGTACAGATCGTTACCCTCACGAGTACGCTCACCGACACCAGTGAAGACGGAGAAACCACCGTGGGCCTTGGCGATGTTGTTCTGGATGCAAGTCAACACGTTTTCCATCCGTCAGATTCAGGGACGCTTACAATCAGCTCCTGAATGAACACAGTCTTGCCGACACCGGCACCTCCGAAGAGACCGATCTTTCCACCACGGGCATAGGGGGCCAGAAGATCGACGACCTTGATACCGGTGACGAGGACCTCGGCGGTGGTGGACTGCTCGATGAACTCCGGGGGATCGGCGTGAATGGGAGCCTTCTTGGTGTGCTTGATGGGGCCACGCTCGTCAATGGGGTCACCAGTGACGTTCATGATACGACCGAGCGTTCCGGGGCCGACGGGAATCATGATGGGGGCGCCAGTGTCAGTGGCAATGGAACCGCGGACGAGACCCTCGGTACCTGGCGGGTATGTCAGCGAGATTGCAACGACGAGCATCGGATCAATCCATCTTACCGTCCATGGCAATGCAGCGGACGACGTTCTCGCCCAAATGTTGCTGGATGCCATCAGTAAAGATCCTTGCGGGTACGGATGCTTGGCATTCTTACCGCAACCTCCAAGACGAGCTTCTGGCCACCATTGTTCGTCTCCAAGGCGTTCAGAATGGGCGGGAGCTGCTCGCTGTCGAACTTGACTGCAATATCTTGTCAGCACGTGTTGCGGTGCGTGGTTTGGTGATGGAGGGCGCAATGGCTCGGCGCAGCTGTCCAGACCGGACGCATGGAAAAGCTTTTCGCGGAACCATTGGAACACCATTGACGGCGAAGGGAGAGGGTTACGGACCATCGACGACGGCACCAATGACCTGGTGAATCTTGCCATCGCGAGCGGCGTCCGTGGATGCGTATCGCGCAGCGAGGGCCGGGGCGAAGGACTTCTTGATGGGCGCGAAGCTGCGCTGAGCAAAGCGAGCCTGGGAAGCCGCCCGGAGCGACCGCTGGAAGCCGCTATTCCATCAAGTCAGCACGTCTTCCATCGTCAATTGGAACGATGGAATGCATTGCATACCTCTTGAGCATTGTGACGACGATGGGGAGGTTGATGTGAGAGGATGAGGGTGGATTGGGAAGGAGGAAGAAATGGCGCTGGCGGATGCCCTTTCCTCAAGAGCTCGGCAACGAAAAAAGCGCTAAGCCTATTTCGGGGCGCAACCCTAGCAACCCGGCCCCTACGAGAGCGGACGACAGCGTCAGTCCATAAAAGTGTACACCTCTAACAACACAGGATTACGCGTAGTTCTAGAATAACAGTCCGTTGAAGCATCCTACCCCGATTCTATTGTGGCAGTCTTACACTGTAAATTGGCAATTGAGCTGCTCGACGACGCTTCAACTCAACTTGTCGAGCTCATCCGTGATGACCTTGTTCACGCAGTTTGTCAGATCTTTTTGCATCTGCGACGTTCGGGCGAATCTTGCGATCACAAAGGCAAGACTGTCTTCTAAGGCAAGGCGTGTTGCGTCATAGTAACCTCAGTGTGCCACTCAAGCAAGTAGCGGGTTCCCTTGAAAGGAGTCGCCTTGGCTTGAGCAAACTCCTTTCGCACGGACAGTTCAGTTGGACGGGCAGGCTCGCTGTCTGTATCGGAGATCTCTGTAGTTTGAAAGTTCGTGATAATAGCGTCCCAGCCACCAGTGAAGAAAGCGTCCCACTCTATTACACCGAATCCCCCGGAATCCTCTCCCCGTCGCAGTTCCACCCGGGATTCCACTCGATCGCCCGTTCTCAATCGCCCACCTGTCATTATGCGTGCCGGGCGGGTCAGTCATCCTACTGCTCGGGCTCGAGAGGGGGATCTTCCGGGCGCCTTTCCAGCAATGGCCACTATTGAATGTGACCTCGACGATCTAGAGGATGACTTCCTTGCCTACTCTGCTGTTGGCCTCACTGACGCCGAGGCTCCAAAGACACTCAAACAGGCCCAGAACTCCCCTCAATGGCCCCTCTGGAAGGAAGCCATGGAGCGGGCAGTGAAATGGAGCTCCCCCGAAGAAGTATGGCAAAAAACCTCCCCCGAAACAGCAGTGAAGCTCCCCCGAAACGGCAGAATCAGTCGATTCGGTCGCCGAATTGGTCAAATTATTGATTGAATTATGTTTGTGGTAGCGGATGCGGCCAACAAGGGCTCATAACCTGATAAACGTAGCTACGTAATGGAGCCAAAGTGAACAATCAGAGTGATGGATTGGAGCTATGGGAGTGGGCTAACTATATACGCCCACTGGGGCGACTAAGTAGCCGCTGCCCGTGAAGGAGCAGTAAACAATGGCTAATGGGCCTGCCAACAAAAGTTACATAGAATGGTAGCGATCTCAGTCCACAAATTCAAATAAGCAGGAAAATGAAGGCGAAAACAACAACAACAGAGAACAAGAAGCAAAGTTAGACTAGGGAAAAACCACTATCCCCAGTCCAAACAAAGCGAAAAACCCGAACCAGAACAACATCAAGAGAACAAAAGGCAAGAACAGACTCGCCTTCCAGACAGATCACAGGTCGGATGAGGACCCTTTTCCCAGTGCAAAGAAGCCCAGAAAAACCGTCGAAACATCCGGATGAACCAAAAGGATGTTTTGAGCTAGTGATCGAGCCACTTTGGATGTCGGGATAATGGTTTTCCAGCATCGAAGAAAGCCAAAAGAAGAGCTCCCAAAAAGAGGATGAGCCAGGAGGATGCAATGCTTGTTCCGATGTCACATAATGCTTGTTCACTAGTCGGAGGCGAGGGACAGCTGGCAGTCGTCGCAGAAGAAACGTTTGGCTTCAGAATATCATACATTAACCGCGTACACCTCTAACAACACGGGATTGTACGTACTTCTAGAATACAAGTTCTCCGAAGCCTCCCACCCCTAACCTATTATGGCCGGCATAGGAAGGCAATTGACGCTCAGGCAGTGCTTTTCTGCATTTACACAGACAGTTACATGGAAAGGTCGAATCAAATCCCGACTGCCATGATGCAAAACGAATATCATACATGAGCGATGGCCAAGGCTAGTACTACTATACTGTCAAAACAGGAAGCACGCACGCCCTGTTCTCCGACCGAAACACCTCCTCAGCGGACTCTCCCCCATGCTTTCATGCTTCCCCTTATTGAAAGAACTCTAGTGCAGCGTTTACCACGAGCAATAAACGTATATGTACAGTACAATTCCGCTATGCACGCCCAAAGATTCCAGAAACCCATCGCCGGGTTCACTTACATGCTCCCCCACATGCCCTGGCGCAGCGAACTCCTCCCTCCACCGCTTCCAGAATTCCCTTCTCCACTCCCTCCCCGTCCTCCACCAGAGCCACCTCCAGCGTGATGATACGATCCCGACGTGCTCGAGGACCTCCCTTGGCCCTGTCCCTGCCCACCATTCCCATTCCCACCACCACCACTACCATGTGCACCATTCGCGGCTCCCCCCTCGCCGTAAGTCCGGAACTGATCCAGCGCCACGCGGACCAGCTCTCTGATATCCTGATCGGGATCGTCGTTCAGCGTCTGCGCCGCCTCCTCGAAGCCCATCTGCCGGAGCACCTTGACCCGCTCGAGCGCGCTGCCGTTCTCAATGTCCCCCTGGTCCACGAAGAAGGTCAGGTTGTTCAGGAAGCTGGCGCAGTTGGCGCGGACCTGGCGGTGCGGGTGGCGGAAGAGGACCAGGACGTGCGATAGGAGCTGCGTCTGCGAGCAGAGCGAGGCGCGCTGGCGGGGGCCGCCGTTGGCGATGTGCACGAGGATCATGAGGGCCGAGTGGAGGATCTCGTGGGGCGCGTAGAGGGACCAGTTGGGCGTCGGCTGGGATGCAAATGCAGAGGATGCCATTTTGTCGGAGGAAGAGGTGAATTGCTGTGGGCGGGACCAGGTGGAGCTACGGGTTTGGCGTGGCTGTGCTGTGGAGTTTGAGGAGGACGAAGTGGTGGATGAGGGGCTCCCCTTGGGCCGGAGGATGAGGTCGAGCAGGTCGTAGAAGCGCGACTGGCCAAAGCTGCGGAGGACGTGCTCTATCACCTCGCCGGGGCATTTAACGTCCGCCATGAAGTTGCGGACGAAGTCGAGGGCTTGCTCCTGCAGGCGAATGGCTTCGTGTTCGGCTGTGAGCCGCGTGTCCTGCTCTTCGGCTTTGATCTGCTGGAGCCGTTCGCGGATACTGGCGGCCGACGCCTGTCTGTTCCCTGGATTTGGAAGGCGGCGGATGGAATGTGTGCTGTCGGCCATTTGGTCGTCTTCCTCGTCACTAGAGAATTCTTCGTCCACGTCCATCTTAGGCTCGTCGGCCACGCTATTAAGGATATCGACTTTTTCCCCCGCAGCATTCGACAGGCCCATGCCGAAAGCAGGCGCTGCCCTTGAACTTTCTGCGCTGAGCAGCTGTGCAAGGTAATCTACGCCTAGTTTGTTAAAGCAGGTCGTCTTCACATCCAGTGGGCAGCTTAGGACGAGATGTTTCAACGCCCACATACTGTCGAGACGGAGCTGAAAGTTGGCGGACCGACAATGTTCAAGCAATATATTGCTGAGGCCGGGTTCCTTGAGTTTCTGTTGCATCTGTCAGTTATGAACCCCAATAAAAAGTAGAAGCTCACTAGAAAGAGCGAGAGCGACTCACATCATGCAAAGGCGAAAGATCCATCAGCAAATTGGTCAACGCCTCCGTTGCCGCAACCTGCACTCTCGTATCCGGATACTTGAGCAGCGCCTTCAGCGGCACCGAAATATCCGCATCGATCAGACTGGTCCTGAGCAGGTAGACGGACCGTGTCAACATCTTTGCCGCCTTGCACGCTGCAAGTATGACATGGGTCGGATTTCCGCCCTTCATGGAAATGGTGGACTCGTCGGTGCATTCGGACGGGTCACTAGCGCCTGCAGCCGTGAAGGGATCCATGGAATCGACAATGTACTTCATGATACCCTGGTCGATTTCCGCCTTTCTAATCGGATCCTGAGACTCTGCCATCGCTGCCAGCGCGTCAAGGGCCCGTTTTCTGGACCTGAAGGCGTGCTGAACATCCAAGTTCAGACCTGGACTACCCAGCGTGGACGAAGCCTTGTCTATCGAATAACTGGGAACTTGGGCAGGTTCAGTTTTCGGTGACCATAGGCGTGTCGAAGTGACGGTGATAGGATCGAACGACCTCTTAAGTATCTGGAACAGGACCGGCAGGATCTTGCCCTCGTACGCCGCATTTTGTTGTGGCCTGCTACGGACCACCAGCTCCGAGAGGATGAGCATGGAGCGCTCGAGGAGAGACCGGCGTTCTTTTGTTGATGCTGGCATGGAGCGAGAGCCAGTTTTGCTGCTGGTCAACCCAGCGTTCAACTGCTTGATCATCTCCACGACCAGGGGTACAACGAGGACGGCAAAATGTCGTTCTCTCGTTACCCGCGACGGTTCGGCCACGCCCCATTTTTCGGCGGTATTGTTCAGCAACGCCAAAAGCCAGCAAGCGGATGCACGTGTCCGGAAATCGCTCCGTCGTGCGACGGCCGTGAGCCAAACGAAGAGGGGGGACTCCGGTTCATCGGATACAAAGGTGCGGCCTTCCAGCCGAAGGATTTGGGATACAGGCTCATCGGTAGTCGACAGGTTAGTTGGCGTGAGGGCCGGCCAGATTCTGGCGTAGGAATCCGATTTGTTCTGGAAGGTGTGCAGACGAGGGGACAGTTTCGCCCATTGCGATACCTCGTCTTCGTTGTCACCGTCCCAGCACAACCCAAAGACTTGCAGTATCCGATTGGAATACACCAAACGGGCCGTGTTGTAACTCGAATTCTTGATGATGGCGGCGGCCGCGTCCAAAATGTCCGGTAAATAATTCTCAGGCAACTCGACCTCTGAAGCGAACGTCCGTATTTCCATCCTAAGCCACGGTGCATCTCTTGCGGCGGCACCGGCGAGATTCGCCGCGAGCTGATCCAGTATACCCCACTCTACCAGGAGAGACCGGTCGGATTCCTGCTGGCAAGTCTTTGTGATCAAATTCGCAGTCAAGGATATCGCTTGGTAGATGTGGACGTTCTCCGGGTGACATCGAGACAAGATCTTCGACAACCTCTTTATGACGGGTTCGGTGTATATGTATTTGCGCACTGTATCCAGCAGGGACGATGTGACGGGCCCATCCGCATGCTCCAGCCGTAATCTCTCGAGGCCGGCCGCGTCGACGATGGCATTGAGCGCGCGGAGAGTCGCGGTAATAAGTTGCGACGATGTTTCGGTGGGATCCAGCGCTTCCAATAGAGGAGGTACGACGTTTCCTGCGAGCAACGGAGCGACGAGCGCTGTACCGCCTATTTGACACCACGATGGTCAGCTCTCCATATGTTTGCTGCCACTTGACGGAGTAGCTGGTCCAGCATCACTCACCATGTGCCAAGCTGCCCACGACCAGCGTCGCCTGATACCTCAGTTCTTCCTCAGATCCCCATTCTATGGTAAGATCTTTCCGACTGCTGATGTGCCCATTCCGAGTCTCGATATATCGCCTTTTCCCACCTCTCCTCGCCTCCGTCCGCAGAATCCCCGCCAGCAGCTTGACCACGCCATGCCTTACGACAAGCTCTTTCCTTTGCTCATAGCCGACAACCTCGTTCTTAATCGTCCGCAGCGCCTTGAGCTGTGCCTCCAGTGTCGAACCATCCGCGAGCTCCTCGAGCGCCGATAGGAGCGGGGACCGTGCCATGGCGGGATACACGGACGAGGCGCTGTCTCTTTGGCTCTGGTGTGTGTGTGCTCGTTGTGTCGCAATTTATTGGAGCTTTCCGGAGCTCGCGAGGGGGTACAGGATGACCGGCGCGAAGGTAGGACCGTGTGCGTGGTTGTGCTGTGGTGCGATCTATCAGATGCGCCGATGTCGTATGCGGAGCTCTCCCACCCCAGCTTTCGCCACAGCTGCGGCGGCACCCTCGCGACTGGGATGCGGAAATCGACAGTGGTTACACGATAACGGTGTCGACAAAGAATGGGTTCAGGCTTCAGCTAGGGTGGTGGAACAGCAGGTGGGTTGATGAAAGATGTGTACGACTCGGATGTGGGGGGGGGGGGGGGTTTAAAATTTTAGATTTGAAATTGGGTGCCGGGGGTTTGGTTTTGCAAAACCAAAATTTATGAGCCCACAAGTTAGGCAAACATTAACGCGACATAGCGATAAATTAAAACA